>LBNU01037295.1:1779-33089 GCA_014162995.1 Artemisia annua | reverse complement strand
TGGGGAACTGTGTGTGAGGGCATATGTTGATGATCAAAAAGTAATAATTTCTGAAGCCTCTATTAGAACAATCTTGCTCTTTGATGATGAAGAAGGAACAAAGTGTCTTGCAAGGAATGAGCTTTTTGATGGTTTGGCAGAACTGGGTTATCAGAAGAAAGACAATAGTTTAAAATTTCAAAAAGGTCTTTTTTTCTACTCCATGGAAGTTTTTAGCCCATACTTTATTGCATTGTATGAGTCCTAAAACAACTGGGTGGAATGAGATTAATGCAACCATAGCATCTGCTATGATTTGTTTAAGCACAGGAGACCCATTTAATTTTTCAAACATGATTTTTGAGGGCATTGTTTTGAGTGTCAAAGAAAAAGGAAAATCTTTGCTTTATCCAAGGTTTATCCAACTTTTTGTTAATGATCAAATTGAAACAACCAGATCTCATAGAGCTATTTATAAATCACCAATAATGGGATCTGTGTCTTTTAGTTTTTTGGTCAAGGTTAACAAAGAATTCTCTGGTGAAGTTACACCACTTACTCCTTATATGGTGGAACTTATTGAAAATGCTCAGGGTGAAGGATCGGGAACTCCCACTGATTCCCAACACACACCCACTTTTGAATCACCATCCCCACAACCATTAAAGACCTATAAACGTAGGAAAGCCTCAAAGAACACTGAGTTACCCCAGACCAGTGTTAGGATGGATAATGTACCAGATGGGGCTGTCACAGGTGATGGAGGTGACATGTTGGTGAGGGCTAACACTACTGCTACTAGCTTAGCAGCAGAGCAGGATAGTGTTAACATAACTAAGACCCAATCCAAGGAAACATCTAATGTGAATGATTCTTATGAGTCAAACACAGGTGATGGATTCCCTAGCCACATGGAAAACAGAGGGGGCTCAGTTGATCAAACTAGGTTTGGTACTGAGTTTGTGTCCCAAGATTCACCTCTCAGGGAAGGTCACACATCCCGAAGTGAGAAGGACAAAATTGAACAAATTGAATTGATGGCACCACCTCTTGTACAAAATGTCATTGTCAATGATTCACCTCTCGGACCAGGTAACACAGGTCGAAGTGATGAGGCTAGTCTGGAACAAATTAAAGTATTGATGGATAAATGTACCACTTTGGAAACCAAGTGTCAAAACTTGGAATCCAAAGTACATGCTCTTGAAGGTCTCACAGCTGCTCAGGGAACCATGATCAATACATTGAAGCAACAAATGGAGTCATTACAACAACAAGTTTCTTCTGCTAACACTGCTGCTGGTTTGGGAGAGGATGCTTCCAAACAGGGGAGGAATGGCACAGGTTCAGGGGAGGAAATTAGGGGTACTCAAAATGTTGCTGGGGTTGAAGTTCAAAATATTGCAAATGATGACTCTGCTGCTCTAATCTCTGCTGCTGAGACTACTGCTATAGAAGACTCTGCTGCTATTGCTTTAGAGACAAATGTTGATGCAGGTGTTATTGATGATGCTGGTTTAGCTTCAGGGGAGGCTAAGGGTGATGATCATGTGGAAAGTAGTGATAATGCAGATATGTATGTGGTGGTGAATAAGGATAATCAAGAAGCTGTGATGGAAAAGATTGCTAAGACTGTTGCTCCAGAGTCTGCTGCTAAAGAGACTACTGCTGATGAAACTATTAGTAACTCTGCTGCTGGATCAGGTGAGAACTCTGTTGCAAATGCTTTGCTAATGCTTCAAGAAAAATCTCCAACTGAACATACATCACAACCACCTCAACCAGAACCAATCAAATCTGCACCATCTCAACCAACATCTCTTTCACAACCAATCCATGTGTCACTATTACCCACAAAAGGAGTGTTGATTAGAGAACCTTCACAAACAATTCCAAAGGCAAAACCAGTTGCTTCAAGCACTGATAAAGGAAAAGGAAAGATAGTTGAAGAAGCTGTTTCTGGTTCTAGTGATGAAGAAGAAGAATATAAGAAATTGCCTAAGGAATATTGGCCTAGAGAGAAGCTTGTGGAGGCTGATAGAGTTTTGGCTATACAGGTTGCTATGGATGACATTGAAATAGAAGGTGAAGATGTTGATGCTGAACAAGCTAGGCTGCTAGCAGAACATGAAGTTCTTGCAGCTTTGAAATCCAGAAGAAGTGAAGAGGGTGAGTCAAAGTCAAAGAATGATGTATATGACTATGAGCCTACACCTGAAGAAGTTGATTATTTGATAAGGAAAAATCCTGAGGTTAACAAGAAAGCCTTAGAAGTTCATGCTGATGTTACTTTAACCACAGAGCAAAAGACTGCACAGCTGCATGATTTCATTAGGATGATTAATGATCAAGCTTTTGACTATGTGTCAAATGTAATCAAAGGCAAGCAAAAGAGAAAAAGAAGGCCTACAGAAGCTCAGATCATTTCACAAATGAAACAGTATTTGTGTGCTCAGTGTGGATGGAAAATGAGCCAATTCAGAGGAATGGGACATGATGCAGTTAGGCTTCATTATTATTCTGGATATAAGAGAAACAAAATGTTTATTGAAATAGGTTCAAAGGAAGAGGCTGAATGGAAGAAAAATTTTGATGAGCATATGGCAGCTAGTAAAGAAAGAGCCAAGAAATCAAGAGTTGAAGGATCCAAGACTGCTGAATTACCTGAATCACTTCAAAAGACTGCTGATAAGACTGATGATAGATTTTTGGTGGTTGAACCAGATGATATGTTTGTTGAGCCACTTCAAGCTAGACATCCAATTGCAGATTGGGAAATTGCACAGGATGATTTTGGTGAGGCTTGGAAAGTTATCAGAGTTGGAGGTGATGTTGAAATTTACAGGGATTTTGAAGATCTTGTAAGATCTTGTGATAGAACAGATCTGAATACTCTATGGGGCTTGACACAAGTTAAGTTTAAATTTGAAGATCCAGTAAGTGTGAAAGCTATGGAGTTATGGGTACATTTCCAAAGAATGTATAATCCAGACCCAAGTGACAGATACTGGAGGTTTGAAGCAGATAATATGTCTACATTATGGAAGCATTATAGCTCAAGTGATGTTCATCATATATCTACTCAGGCTGGAGTTGATGTTTTCATGCTTACAGAAAAGGAGTATCCATTGAGAGCTGGAGTTCTTACTGTAATGATTGCTTCTAAGCTTAGATGTGAAGAAGTAACTCCTCACCTTCAAGACTTACTTGACAGAATAGTGCAGCAGAATTCTAGAGAGAGTGAGAAGCTGAGAAGAAGATAGAGTGTTTGGAAGCATCCTCCTGGTGTTTGTTTGAGCTTGTAAGAAACTTGCATATTTTCAGGGAAAATATCAAGTTTAGGGGAGGATTGTTGGGTTTTGAAGTAACTCTACTTCTGGGTGCTACACTGCTGCTAGTTAGTCAAGTCTACTGCTAGTGTAAAATCTCTACTGCCAGACAAGACTACTGCTGAGACTCTACTGCTGGAAGAATACTGCTGAGACTCTGCTGCTTATGTGATAAGTTTATGTACGAATGTTTGTATTTATAGTATAGATATTATGTAATATTCTATAATGTTAGAAGATCATAGTCTTGGGTAGGAAGTCGTTTGTAAGCCTGTAGGGTTCCTTGGTGTATAAAAGGAGATCCTAGGGTTAGACTAGAGTACGAATTATTCTAGCATTGTATTCACTTCAAGGTTGCAAAACCCTAGCACTATTCAGGGTGCTCGTATTCAATATATTGAAGTGTTTAAGTGGTGATATTATTGTGTTTGTGTTCCTCTTAAGTTAATCAATAAATTCCGCGTATTGATTAAGTTTGTTACAAGTCAGCTTCTATACATTATTGTCTTGGTTTATCTAAGATAGTAATACTAGATCAACTGCTCAACTGGGATCAACACAAACACAAAGAAAACCTAGCCGAGCATGTTAAACAAAAGACAAGAACAAGATAGAATCAAACAACACATAGACATATTGAATGATTAATTGATAACTTATCTTCAATGTAATATGGAAGATCTCAAGGTGAAAAACCTTGAAAAAGCTGCTAAATTCTTACTAGGGTTTCTCCCTAAAAAGTTCCACCCAATGAATGAAAATTGCGAAAATATATATAGAAAAACAGACTTGACGGCATAACGTTATGGGGTGTGACGCCGTCACCTCGCCGTGATTAGGGTTTCGTGATGGCCTCTTGACGCCGTCCCCCTTTAAATCCCAAAAAATATTTCTGGCCCGTCAAAGACAATTTTCACATCCACCTCTGTTTGTCTAGCTTGACGGCGTCACCACTAAACCTTGACGCCGTCAGGGTACTGTTCCAGCATAATTTGAGACTTTGTCGTTTTCTTTACTTTTATTCTCCAAAAACGTCCAAAATGCTTCCTTTTCCAGATTTCTTCTCCAAAGTACCTAAAACGACAAAATGAACGATTTAGGGCAATATTTGATCAAATAATTACGATTGAGGGCTTAAATGACCCCCCAAAAGCGGTACACTTTTCGCCTTATCATCCTTCCATATACATATGCATGTGCTTTGTTTCTAACTTGTTTTTTTAGTACATCACCATAGCTCGATTCCCCGGTCCCCTCATCTAGAGGGAGCACTAAGCTAGGGGGAGCTTCTATTCCGTCGATCTCTTCGACGATGCCCTTTTAAGGATGCTTGTATTCCGTCGATCTCTTTTCTCTCCTCACATCGACGATGCCCTCTTAAGGATGCTTGTATTCCGTCGAATTCTTTCTTCACTTCAACATTGACGAAGCCTTTTTGATTCTACAAAAAGGGGGAGAAGTAACGGGAAACTCATTAAAAATTTATCAACGCATGATTTTACCTAAAATGGGTTTATATTTTCTAATCATCAAAAAGGGGGAGATTGTTAATACAAATAATGTCAAAAACGTTATTCGCATAATTCGGTCTTCTTGTGTTTTGATAATCACAAAATATAAAGACATGTTACGTAAAGTTACGGTTAATAAGTTTTTAATCGAGGAAACTCGTTTCTCCTATGTAACTACTACAACGTCACTTCAGGTATGAACAAACTTTATATACCGACATTAGTAAAGTGATCAAAGAATTTTATTTTCTCCTAAACTTATATTTTTAAGTTTGACAAAACAGTTTTCACAAAAGTATTTTTGTGTTTTTAGAGAAATGTTTTATTAAGAAAATATATTCAAAATTCAAATATGTAACAACTATATCCCCCCCAAACAGTTAAGCTTTCACCAGATAAGTTTTCACCATGTCAGGACAAAAAGAGGAGCGTATGTCGGGACGGTCCTCTAAATGGACTGGCGGTCCCTTAGTGATAAAGGACCATTGCATGTTTAAGGGACCGCCAGCTCCTTTCCTGTCGTGTATAAATACTGAACTGTTACTTCTCAGAAAAATAGTCCTCCACATACAAAAACTTTATATTTCCTTTTTCTTTCTTCTTTGATCACTATAACATGTCGGTATTTGTTTATAAGTGATTTCCTCTTCATATCAAAGTGCAAGAGAAGAACTCTCTACGTAGATGAAGATTCGAGATGTTAAAAGAGTCCATACACAAACGTAACAAGTGTTACGGTTCTATTCTTCCCTCTACTTTCTTCTTGTATAGATTGTAAATATTTCCGACTTGTGTGTGAGTCGAGGATGGAGTTATGTGTGTGAACTTGGAAGAAGATGAAGATCCAAGAAGTCTTGTAACTAGAATAGGTCTTGTACTTGTTGTGAGGAGAGTAGTGTCCTAGTGTGTTGGTTAGGACTTAGTGAAGTCGTTATGTGAAGGCTTGGATTGGGAAAGGATCCAAGTGTGTCTTTGTGTGAAGGCTTGGATTGGGTGGAGATCCAAGTGTATCATTTGTATGAAGGCTTGGATTGGGTGAAGATCCAACTAGGATAAGAGTGCCTGTTCGTGTGGCCATGTGGGCCTTGGAGTAGATTGGTTCTAGCTACGATTGGACTCGACATTCCACTTAGTGTCGTTAAACTTTGTGTAAGCTTGTGTACGAATTGCTCCGCCTGAAAGAGTGTGTTGATGTAGTGATTGATAACTCTCGAGTGTGGTACCCGGAGAGTGGAGTAGGACGAAGAGTGAGCTTCGTGCCGAGCCACTATAAATCTCCGCGTCTCTTTGGTTGTGCTCTTTCCTTACCTTTTACATTACTTGTTTGCTTACATTTTTTTGTAGCTTAATAGATATCATATAACAAGTAAAATTCAACAAGTTTGTAAAAGAATATTAACCGGACCTAAAAACAGCGAAACATTTTAGAAAGTAAAAAGAAACGGTGAAACTATTCAACCCCTCCCCCTTCTAGTTTCTACAATTGGTTAATCTGTGGAAAACTAGAAAGGGGGTTGAATAGTTTTATGTCTTTTTAATTTATAAAAACTTGCTTTTAAAAATACTTCGATTCTAATTTATGTGAAATCAACACTTGCACTATATGAACAATTCTATCTAATTAACTAAGCAAATATAAAGTAAATATAAACGTAATGAAAAGATAGAGTTAGAAAGATCAAACCAAAACACAAGGATTTATAGTGGTTCGGCTACGAAGCTCCTCTTCACCCTACTCCACTCCCCGAGTCACCTACTCGAGAGTTTTCTTCACTATGTCAACAAACTCCCTTATGACGGAGAAACCTTACACACCTTTGCTTACACCGTTTAGCGACACCAAGCAAAATGTCGAGTTCTAATAGTAGCTAGAACCAATCTCACAACTTTTCACAACTAGTCACAACTTCTACACAACACTACTACTCCACTACTTCACTACTATCTCTTCACAACACAACTTCTATCCACCTAAATCTACTTATCACAAGCACTACACAACTTTACAAATGATTTACACAATCTACAAAACTAATCTACAATACTTCTTGATTTGATATTGAAGGAGTATTCTTCTCTTGCACTTTGAATGAGGAAGGATTGAATCACTTGAAACAAAGTGTGACAACCGGGATTTTAGCAGATTAGTTTGACTAATAGTCTCGATCCATTTGACGTTGTTTGGTGTGAATTACGTGTTTATGTGGGGTATATGTGTGAGATAAGTATTATAATGTGTGATAAGTAATAATGTTGGTACTAAATCCCTTTTCATGGTGTTATTGTTGTAAGCTGAGTATTGTTGGTGTTGGGATAAGTTCATTTTGATCGCCTTAGTGGTGTGTAAATGACTTGTGTGGTTTTGGTGTTTTGTGGTTTTACGTAACAAGTCTTCGTTCAAATATTTGAGCATTAGTAAGTTACGTGGAGGTTATTTGTGTGGGTTATATTTATGGAAAGTGTGAAATTCTATTTTTGAAAACTTTGTTTTGAAAATGATTATTTTTCCGGTTTGTCGTAAAACTAAGGTTTATCGCGTAAGACGTTAGGTTTCGTTATGGGAGCGCATAAAATATGAAAAGTATAAGGTTTAAAGTGTAATAAATAAATTTATTAAAAAAAATGTAAAAATATGTATGTGTATTATGAAAATCGGCCCAAAAGGGGTGTTTTAAGGGAAAAAGGAAACCCAATTTGAGCCCAATTATAATTCTAACTTAAGGTAATTATCTTTAATAAATATATATACAAACCAAACAACCCTAAAACGTTTTTCTAGTATTTTGGTCGTTAAAGAGAGGCAAAGGAAGAAGAAAAAATTAGGGTTTATAATTGTGAAGCAATAATCAAGAATCAAGGTAAAATTCTTAAAACACATGTTCAATTGTTTGATTAATTATTCGAATTCATGTAATATTAAGTATGATGGATCTAGGGTTTGTAAGTTTATGTAAATTAATTAATTAAAACATGTTGGGATCAATTAATGATTATATTATGATGATTGGTGAAGATAATTGAGCATGAAACATGCTAGTTATTGAGTTAGGGTTTGGACAGAATATTAGGGCTGTAAAGATACGATGATATTTAATAGGTGGAGATGAGTTAGATCACGAATTTTGACTCTAAATTATAGTTCAGAGAAAGAGCTTTCCAAAGTCCGACCACGACTGATTTCGAGGTCGGGAGGTTAGTCTTTTGATTTTTACAAGTTAAGGTGTTAAAGCTGTTAAACCGGGACAGAATTTGGGTAAAAGTTTGATAGTGATTTGTGGGTGAAAAAGTGATATTAAGGTTAGCCCTTCTGGGAAAGTTGAGTTTTAGGTTATCTTAGACTCCCAAGAAAAGGATTCGCCATAAAAAGTTTTATTTTAATCAAAACTTTTTGGTGTGCGTTCAGATCCGAATCTGGATAGTTGACAAGTTTGATTTTCTTTTGGGTATTTGTGTGTGTTATTAGACCATGGCATTCTGGGATTGGCTTGTATGTTTATGAGAGACCATGGAGAATTTTTGGTGTGAGTTGTTAAGCTTTAATTGTCATTATTTTATGTGGATGAATGTACCCCAACATTCTGCGTTTTCTGAAATTATAAGTGCAAGGGATTTAGTGACCATTAGCGATTGGTAGTGTTTGGTGTGGAGTCTAGGAGACCCATGGTGGGTCATATGAACCGTAGACATCCATCATATGAGTATTTCATGGGTTTTAGCTATTAGCTTGACCATGTGTAACGTGAACTTAATTGTGTTGTATAGATTTGTGATTGTTATTTGTTGGAAGCTGCAAAGTTGAGGTGAGTTCATAGTCCCATACTTTTTAGTTTGTTTTAAACTTGGGATGGGAATGATGCTTGTCTTAAATGATTTGAGTTACTGTGATTATGTGTGGTCTAAAAGCTTGGACTTATAATGTTATCGTATGAATGCTATGTGATGAATGTTGTGTGATAATGCTGTGTGGTCCAATTGGGGGGGGGAGTATCCAATTGGAGAGTAATACTCCTACTCACTATATGTGGTTATAATGGGATCGAATTGGGAGGATGCTTATCCTATTGCTCGCGCATGCGACCTAATTGATGTCCAATTGGGGGGGAGTATCCAATTGGAGAGTAATACTCCTACTCACTATTNTGTGTGGTCTAAAAGCTTGGACTTATAATGTTATCGTATGAATGCTATGTGATGAATGTTGTGTGATAATGCTGTGTGGTCCAATTGGGGGGGGGGAGTATCCAATTGGAGAGTAATACTCCTACTCACTATTATGTTATGTGGTTATAATGGGATCCAATTGGGAGGATGCTTATCCTGTTGCTCGCGCATGCGACCTAATTGATGTCCAATTGGGGGGGAGTATCCAATTGGAGAGTAATACTCCTACTCACTATTATGTTGTATGGTTATAATGGGATCCAATTGGGAGGATGCTTATCCTGTTGCTCGCGCATGCGACCCAATTGATGATATTATTTGGAGCGGGGGTCACGTTCCGGCCCGGATGTTTTGAATTTGGATCGGTGGGCACGTTCCGTCCCAATGGTTGCGAATTATTGTGTGATATGAATTGGATTGGTGGGCACGTTCCATCCCAATGGTTTCCTTTTGTTGTGTGATTGCATGTTAGCTTATATGATAACTATATTTATTTGTCCAACTATATTTTATAATCACAGTGAACTGATTACCTTGAGTGTGAATGTGTGTCTTAAACCTATGAATCTCACCAACATTATGTTGACGTTTTAAGCATCATTTTTAGGTGAGCATTCTAAGGATAAGATAGAAGAAAGCGACTAGAAGAGAGACTTTAGTTGCATTTGAGAGTGAATTATCTATGTGTTTGGATATGAATTTGTTTGACTTTGTTGAAGATATCATTGGAGGTTTGATTTGGTTATTTTCTTTCGGGGTATCATTATGACACTTTGTATCTGTACTTTGCTCTATTTTTTGTGCGTGTAGTTATTCTCTATATAGACACCATGTGTTGTGATGATATCCATGAAGTTACACACTCGCGTTTCCGCCTTGGCGAGGTGTGACAGATTGGTATCAGAGCCTTGGTTATAGAGAATTAGGTGGTTTAACTTAGACTATAACCTAGAAGTCCCTTATATAGTTTCATTTAGGACCTATGTGTATGTATAGTATCTTACATGTCTATTTTCTTAATTTTATGTTGATACATTGTACCCCCGAACAGAAAATCCTGAAGAAGGTCGAGTCTACAGTCGTTTTACATATTCCGCTGCATGTTTAAAGACTAAAGACGGTTCGCATGTGTTTATCATTAAAGACTTCTTCAGAGTTAGGGCATTCATCAGAGATGTTGTCAGTTTGGGGGAGAGCACTAATTAGGGGAGAGTGTATTGTAATGGTCAATGTTAATCCCTAATTAGGCTCCCACACATTGTTCCTCTACAAGTCAAAGTGATGGCAGCCGAGAAGACTCAGATGTATAAGAAGCTATGGTGCTTGAAGACTACTCTCAGAGCTGCTGTGCTTATGTTTTGTATTGTGTTTTACTTAATTATGCTTGTAGGGAACATTGTAAGTAATTCCCATATAACATTACTTTGGGGAGAGATTGTTAGCCTTGAAAATAATGTTATAGTCGGGAATTGCATTAGTTTATTAGTAAAGGGACTTAATGTGTCAACTATGTAAAGTATGACACTTGGTCACCTATAAATAACCTCCTAGTTCCATCTAGGAGGGTTGGATGTTCATATTGTAATAAGAGGTGTGTGTGGTTTCTCCTCTTTCTCTCTCTAGAAAACACACACACCTTCCCCAATTCTTTAATCTAATATACCATGTTTAACCTTTATTTCGAGCATCCCCGACCTCCTGAATATAGATTCTTGGTCATAACAAGTGCTCTGATACCACTTGTAGGACCTTGGATAACAACTTCTTTCACAACTTATTCAAGCTTATTCTAGAGAGAGAGAGTAGAGAGAGAGAGAGAGTGGAGACTTCATGTAAAAGATTAAGAACTATGTGTTTATTGAATGATGAAGCTCAACCTCAACAATGAGGCTTACAATACAATATAAGGCACTAGGAATATTAGTTTTAGGCTTTTACATGTTTAGCCCTTGAACTTCCTAGTTTATGCTAACTTGAACATATAACTTTTGAAACGCTTTCTAACGCAACCTATTACATGATATTAGACTTTAATGACCTACACTTCATATTATAAAAATACAAAGCTAACAGGTGTGGAGTCTAGGAGACCCATGGTGGGTCATATGAACCTTAGACATCCATCATATGAGTATTGCATGGGTTTTAGCTTTTAGCTTGACCATGTGTAACGTGAACTTAATTGTGTTGTATAGATTTGTGATTGTTATTTGTTGGAAGCTGCAAAGTTGAGGTGAGTTCATAGTCCCATACTTTTTACTTTGTTTTAAACTTGGGATGTAAATGATGCTTGTCTTAAATGATTTGAGTTACTGTGATTATGTGTGGTCTAAAAGCTTGGACTTATAATGTTATCGTATGAATGCTATGTGATGAATGTTGTGTGATAATGCTGTGTGGTCCAATTGGGGGGGAGTATCCAATTGGAGAGTAATACTCCTACTCACTATTATGTTGTGTGGTTATAATGGGATCCAATTGGGAGGATGCTTATCCTGTTGCTCGCGCATGCGACCTAATTGATGTCCAATTGGGGGGGAGTATCCAATTGGAGAGTAATACTCCTACTCACTATTATGTTGTATGGTTATAATGGGATCCAATTGGGAGGATGCTTATCCTGTTGCTCGCGCATGCGACCTAATTGATGTCCAATTGGGGGGGAGTATCCAATTGGAGAGTAATACTCCTACTCACTATTATGTTGTATGGTTATAATGGGATCCAATTGGGAGGATGCTTATCCTGTTGCTCGCGCATGCGACCCAATTGATGATATTATTTGGAGCGGGGGTCACGTTCCGGCCCGGATGTTTTGAATTTGGATCGGTGGGCACGTTCCGTCCCAATGGTTGCGAATTATTGTGTGATATGAATTGGATTGGTGGGCACGTTCCATCCCAATGGTTTCCTTTTGTTGTGTGATTGCATGTTAGCTTATATGATAACTATATTTATTTGTCCAACTATATTTTATAATCACAGTGAACTGATTGCCTTGAGTGTGAATGTGTGTCTTAAACCTATGAATCTCACCAACATTATGTTGACGTTTTAAGCATCATTTTTAGGTGAGCATTCTAAGGATAAGATAGAAGAAAGCGACTAGAAGAGAGACTTTAGTTGCATTTGAGAGTGAATTATCTATGTGTTTGGATATGAATTTGTTTGAGTTTGTTGAAGATATCATTGGAGGTTTGATTTGGTTATTTTCTTTTGGGGTATCATTATGACACTTTGTATCTGTACTTTGCTCTATTTTTTGTGCGTGTAGTTATTCTCTATATAGACACCATGTGTTGTGATGATATCCATGAAGTTACACACTCGCGTTTCCGCCTTGGCGAGGTGTGACAGATTGGTATCAGAGCCTTGGTTATAGAGAATTAGGTGGTTTAACTTAGACTATAACCTAGAAGTCCCTCATATAGTTTCATTTAGGACCTATGTGTATGTATAGTATCTTACATGTCTATTTTCCTAATTTATGAGATGTTTATTTGAGTTTTGACGTTCGTTGAATTCCGATACTTAGTATAGTGTGTGTCATTTATAATATGGCACATCCTGCGCGAAAGATGCTTCGTTGGACCATTGTTGTCGCTACGGGTTGCAAGAGAGTTGGTAGGATGAAGCGGATCAACAGAAGGATCCTAGTTCCTACTAGCATGCTTCCGTATGCGATTGAATAGAGGTTAACCTTAGAGAACGTGGATGGAAAAGAGATAGAAAGGTACGTGACGAAGGTGGCCGATAAGGAAGGCTTCACCACTAAGTACCCTAGAAAGTGTCCCCAATTCTTTGAAGATGAGGGAGTGGTTTGGGCTAGACCCCGAGATTTGTATGCATTTGTAGATCGTATGGAGGAGGAAGAGAGAAACCTCAGTGGTGGCTTTGCTAGTCATCCACTACCACAGATCTAGGGAAACAAGAATGGATGGATAAGTGAAGAGGAAGAGTATAAGGTGGACTCTGATCTAGAGTCTACGACGACGAGTAGATTCAATCCCAATTGATTGATAGGGGCAAGTGATAGGGTAGAGCCTGAGCCTTTGTGCGACGTCTTATGTTTTGCGTCATGCTTTGAAATTCTTATATTTTCTTTCCATTTGGAGCCATGTTGGAGCACGTTTACTCTTGAGTATTGTATCGATCTTATCCGAGTGATTAAGATTATAGGGTGTACATGATTGTTGGAATTGTTCCAAGAGAGATGATTGTTTGCATGAAGTGTTGTCATAGGAGGGAGTACACTTGTGAAAGGGGGCATAGATAATTATAGTGGCCAACATAATTATACATGCGTCACAACACAAGTGGACTTGCAAGTATGATAGCATGGATTGTGATGTTTATTAGGTGCTATGTGGTATATATGTGTGTTATCATTAAGATGTGTGGTTTTGGAAGTAAGTATGCGTGTGGAATAAGCTTTATAACTATGGTCGCGAACGTAATTATAAGGGTATCACACACGCGGACTTGTGACCATGATTTCATTGATTGATGTTGTTGTTATGTGCTGTGATATGATGTTGATGATGGCTGTAAGGTTAGAGAAGTATTCTCTTAACCGTTTGGGCAGTAGTTATATGTTGAGGTGTAGGTGGTAAGATTCCATCCTACCTATCATATGCTGATACCTCAATTATTGGTTGGTATTAATGTGGTGACATTAAGTTGATTCGGTTGCTAGAATCTCCGTTTGTATACCTAATTCTCTGGATGGCATCCCTATTCATACCATGATGGTACAGATGCCATATTCTTCCTATTCGGTGTCGTGATTGATACTAGTCATTCGGATTTGTTTTCATTGGGAATTGGTACGTTTCTTTGGTTATTCCATGCATTCATTCCTCGAATGAATGTTATATTATTCTTCGAGTACTGTTGGTTCGTGATAAGTTGGTGCGGATATTTAATCCCTCATTTACACGCCAATTGGATTTCATGACATGTTTTGCGATCTGATAGTATCGAGGTTTTTCTATGATCTTAATTCGATCATTGTACAAATGAGTCTTTACGTTCTTCGCTTGGTTTGCAATGTATTTGCAGGAGTGTTCACTGGTATGAGTTCGCTTGATGATTAGATTGAAATAGCTTGCGGTAGAGGAGTAGGGGTTGATAAAGTTATTCGTGGGTGTACTATAGTGTTAGAGGGTATTTCTTTTATGGTTGATTTGAAACCTTTTTGGACATGGAAGTTTTGATGTGGTGATAGGGATGAATTGGTTGGCTAGGCATAAGGCTGAAGTAATATGCCATGAATCTTTGTTGAAGATATCATTGGAGGTTTGATTTGGTTATTTTCTTTCGGGCTATCATTATGACACTTTGTATCTGTACTTTGCTCTATTTTTTGTGCGTGTAGTTATTCTCTATATAGACACCATGTGTTGTGATGATATCCATGAAGTTACACACTCGCGTTTCCGCCTTGGCGAGGTGTGACAGATTGGTATTAGAGCCTTGGTTATAGAGAATTAGGTGGTTTAACCTAGACTATAACCTAGAAGTCCCTCATATAGTTTCATTTAGGACCTATGTGTATGTATAGTATCTTACATGTCTATTTTCCTAATTTATGAGATGTTTATTTGAGTTTTGACGTTCGTTGAATTCCGATACTTAGTATAGTGTGTGTCATTTATAATATGGCACCTCCTGCGTGAAAGATGCTTCGTTGGACCATTGTTGTCGCTACGGGTTGCAAGAGAGTTGGTAGGATGAAGCGGATCAAAAGAAGGATCCTAGTTCCTACTAGCATGCTTCCGTATGCGATTGAAGAGAGGTTAACCTTAGAGAACGTGGATGGAAAAGAGATAGAAAGGTACATGACGAAGGTGGCCGATAAGGAAGGCTTCACCACTAAGTACCCTAGAAAGTGTCCCCTATTCTTTGAAGATGGGGGAGTGGTTTGGGCTAGACCCCGAGATTTGTATGCGTTTGTAGATCGTATGGAGGAGGAAGAGAGAAACCTCAGTGGTGGCTTTGCTAGTCATCCACTACCACAGATCGAGGGAAACAAGAATGGATGGATAAGTGAAGAGGAAGAGTATAAGGTGGACTCTGATCTAGAGTCTACGACGACGAGTAGATTCAATCCCAATTGATTGATAGGGGCAAGTGATAGGGTAGAGCCTGAGCCTTTGTGCGACGTCTTATGTTTTGCGTCATGCTTTGAAATTCTTATATTTTCTTTCCATTTGGAGCCATGTTGGAGCACGTTTACTCTTGAGTATTGTATCGATCTTATCCGAGTGATTAAGATTATAGGGTGTACATGATTGTTGGAATTGTTCCAAGAGAGATGATTGTTTGCATGAAGTGTTGTCATAGGAGGGAGTACACTTGTGAAAGGGGGCATAGATAATTATAGTGGCCAACATAATTATACATGCGTCACAACACAAGTGGACTTGCAAGTATGATAGCATGGATTGTGATGTTTATTAGGTGCTATGTGGTATATATGTGTGTTATCATTAAGATGTGTGGTTTTGGAAGTAAGTATGCGTGTGGAATAAGCTTTATAACTATGGTCGCGAACGTAATTATAAGGGTATCACACACGCGGACTTGTGACCATGATTTCATTGATTGATGTTGTTGTTATGTGTTGTGATATGATGTTGATGATGGCTGTAAGGTTAGAGAAGTATTCTCTTAACCGTTTGGGCAGTAGTTATATGTTGAGGTGTAGGTGGTAAGATTCCATCCTACCTATCATGTGCTGATACCTCAATTATCGGTTGGTGTTGGGTCTATTAGATTTGATGATACAAAACAAGAAAGAATGAAACATGAAAGACCTAAAGTTACAAAAGAAGAATTCTTCAATTAAAGAAGAATTAAACAAGAAGGACTACCTTGCAAAAGAAGATTTATATTTTAGTCCTTCGTAGTATTCTTGTAACCCTAATTCTGTGTTATATAAACAGAATACAAGGAATAGGTTTTTATATAAGTCTTCCATAATGTAGATATCTAAAGGTGTATGTGTGTGTGTGTGTGTATAGGGAGTAGGGTTTATATAAACGCCTAGACTAGAGTTAGTTCGTATCCTCTAAGATCTGAGGTGTCTTAGATCCCTGTTACAATTAGGTAACACGTTATTATTCTGATCAAATAATAATTGGAGGTGATTGGGAAAAACCTTGTTGTCAATAACATATGATTTGTTTTATTCCGATGCATGTTATTATCATTGTTATTGTTAACCTTAGATGATATGAGGTCTAAACAACCTCGAGCTACAACGATTCAACAAGTGGTTTCAGAGACAGGTTACTCGTGATATCTAGGGATTCAAGGTTTTTATGATCGATGAAAGCTGATTTGCAAAAGGTATAATCGTATTTTATTTTTTTGAAGTAATCGGTTTTTAAGATTGTAAAGGTATCGACTTTTGTTACTGATTGACGACAAAGTACAACATAGTTTGTATTTGATTGGCTGCTTCAACATGTTAATCTCGTACTGTTTTCTGCATAAATTGGTCGAATTAATTAAAATGTCGATGGAATTTAATAATGGAACTTCGTATATAATACTTTCACATGGTTGTTGTCTTGCTGTGATAATATATGAATTTATTATGATCATGACATCATTAAGTTGGACTGGATTGTTATCTTGCGTACTGTGATTTATCATTCAAGATTTGTTTATCATGGGACGGTGATTAATAAAAGGGTTATTCATGGTATCGAATTTTAAGGTTCAAGGTTTTATTCGTCCTAAGTTAATGATCTGTAGTCTCGCACAATTGATTTAAAGGGTTCGCTGGTTGGTTCTCTTCATGATCATGGGTCGCTTCTTACTAATTGGTGTCAATGGTAATATATTTACATGGGATAGTGATAAAGTTTCAATGATTGGCATTATGTTTTGACGAGGATAGGTTAATTTATTAATTGAATTGAAGAATATGTTGATGTCGATTGTGGTACTGTGGGGCAGAATATTTATTAATCTTGTCGTCTTGTGCATGAGGTTATTGGTTTAATTGGTGGATCTGCTGCTACACGATTTAAATATTGCTGGAGAGTATAATAATTCTGCTGCTAATGCTATCTGATACTACTGCTACGCTAAGATTCTGCTGCTGAGAATTTTTATACTGTTGTTGCGTTTAGTGTTTTCTGCTGCTAATTTGGATGGTTTTACACACACATGGGTTTATTGGTTCACACACACAAGATGGTTTTAAATGTTCTTAAAGGGTTTAAAAGGCTCGTATTTGGTTTTTATTGAAGAATTGGTTACGAAGAAAAGTTGTTTATCTCTTATTTGAGATTGAAGTGAGGTTCACAAAGGCGTTTAGTTATTTCTTCATTGATATTTCTTGCTATCAATTGGTGACTTGCTTGGATATATGGTTTATGATTGAGACTTGGTTTATCTAGTTTTCATAGGTCAAGGGGTGGATGGACGAAGACCTAGTTAACTATCACTTAAAGGAGATACATTGTAGTACTCATAGTCACACGAAGAAAGTCGATGTGGATGAATTCAAGAGATTACATAGAGATTTGTTTCAGCTACACCAAATTCTCTATATCGCTCTTCAATCAACAATAGTGCAAGCTTAAGTTACGAGTTTGGGATATTTTACTTTGGTTTCAAGTTTGGCATATCAAGTTTTCTTCACAATTGATCATTACATAGAGCCTACTGATTTGAAGAATCATGAAGATGGTTAACACATTGATTTCAGGGGAAGCATATTATGATGTGTTTAATCATTTGATGTACATGCACCACTCGAGGGGAAGTTTCTACTGCTTACATTCCCTATTTTTTGATAACAAAAAGGGTAAGAAATATTGGAGTGGCACGGCATGGCTTAAGGGGAAGACAAGATTGTTTCATTCATGGTGAGATTTAACTATCTCAATTTCTCTACTTCGTCTAGGGAAGTTCGTACAAGATTCGTGGTTGTTTTGTCATCATCAAATATCGGTTGGTATTAATGTGGTGACCTTAAGTTGATTCGGTTGCTAGACTCTCCGTTTGTATACCTAATTCTCTGGATGGCATCCCTATTCATACCATGATGGTACAGATGCCATATTCTTCCTATTCGGTGTCGTGATTGATACTAGTCATTTAGATTTGTTTTCATTGGGAATTGGTACGTTTCTTTGGTTATTCCATGCATTCATTCCTCGAATGAATGTTATATTATTCTTCGAGTACTGTTGGTTCATGATAAGTTGGTGCGGATATTTAATCCCTCATTTACACGCCAATTGGATTTCGTGACATGTTTGGCGATCTGATAGTATCGAGGTTTTTCTATGATCTTAATTCGATCATTGTACAAATGAGTCTTTACGTTCTTCGCTTGGTTTGCAATGTATTTGCAGGAGTGTTCACTGGTATGAGTTCGCTTGATGATTATTGTGATTGAAATAGCTTGCGGTAGAGGAGTAAGGGTTGATATAGTTATTCGTGGGTGTACTATAGTGTTAGAGGGTATTTCTTTTATGGTTGATTTGATACCTTTTTGGACATGGAAGTTTTGATGTGGTGATAGGGATGAATTGGTTGGCTAGGCATAAGGCTGAAGTAATATGCCATGAAAAGGTGGTTCATATCCCTTTAGAGAATGGCGATGTACTACGAGTACAAGGGGTTTATTCTACCAAGTCATTCCCTGTAGGGAGCACCTGTGTTGTTTGTTAAGAAGAAGGATGGTTCGTTCAGGATGTGTATTGACTATCGGGAGTTGAACAAGTTAACGGTTAAGAATCGGTATCCTCTTCCTAGAATTGATGATCTCTTTGACCAGTTGCAAGGTTCTCGATTTTTCTCGAAGATAGATCTGCATTCTGGTTATCATCAGTTAGGAGTGTATAAGGAGGATATTCCGAAGACAGCTTTTAGGACTCGTTATGGATATTTTGGGTTCACGGTTATGCCATTTGGGTTGACAAATGCACCCGCGGTATTCATGGATTTGATGAATCGCGTGTGTAAGCCTTATTTGGATAAGTTCGTAATTGTGTTCATTGACGATATCCTAATCTATTCTAAGACGAAGGAGGAGCATGTAGAACATTTGAAGTTGATATTTGGTTTGTTGAAGAATGAGAAGTTTTACGCCAAGTTCTCGAAATGTGAGTTTTGGTTACAAGAGGTGCATTTTCTTGGGCGTGTGGTGAATAGTAAAGGTGTACATGTGTATCCTAGTAAGGTTGAAGTGGTCAAGAATTGGAAGGCTCCTACGTTGCCGTTTGAGATACGCTCTTTCTTAGGATTGGCTGGGTGCTGCAGAAGATTTATAGCGAACTTATCGAAGATTGCCAAGCCCTCACTTTGTTGACTCAGAAGAACAAGAAGTATGTTTGGGGAGAAGAACATGAGATGGCTTTTCATTCATTGAAGGATAGTTTGTGTAATGCACCTATCCTGACGTTACCTGATGGGCCAGATGATTTTGGTGTGTATTGTGATGCGTCGAATCAAGGTTTTGGGTATGTACTAATGCAGAGGGGGAAGGTGATAGCTTATGCTTCCCGACAACTCAAGATCCATGAAAAGAATTATACCACTCATGATCTAGATTTTGGTGCGGTTGTATTCGCTCTCAAGAATTGGAGACATCATTTGTATGGCACGAAGAGTATTGTTTACACTGATCATAAGAGACTTTAGCATATTTTTACTCAGAAGGAGCTGAATATGCGCCAAAGAAGATGGATTGAATTGTTTAGTGATTATGGTTGCGAAATTCGCTATCATCCTGGAAAAGCGAATGTGGTGGCTGAGGCGTAAATAGGAAGGAAAGGATTAAGCCTAAACGTGTGCGAGCTATAAGCATGGCGTTGCAGTCAAGAATTAAAAGTAAGATATTGGCAGTGCAAGAGGAAGTTCACAAGGATGAGAACGCTATGGCTAAGATGCTACATGGGTTAGATCAATATATAGAGAGAAAGAAGGATGGTGGACTATATTTCCTAGATTGAATATGGGTTCCACTAGTAGAACATGTAAGAAGAATGATTATATGGTTTAGACCAGCTAATGGGAAGGAATGAATATGGAGGATTGTACTTTGTGGACCAGTTATTGGTTCCATTGGAATGAGGCATAAGGACATCAATCATGCAAGGTATTTGATACATTCTAGAATGGATAAGACGTATTATTACCTTAGCAAGAAATGTATTGAGGAGCAAGTATGAAGAGGAATACAAATACCTTAGCAAGTATTTGATAAGATTGAAGGTGAAGGTTGATATCAACAACTATTAGGATGATGCAACAGCCAGAAATATCTGAAGATTTTGATATAGAAAAGTTAGCAAGACGTTACATTTGATGGGTTGGTAGAGAGACGTGGATTTCCGCGTCAATCATCTTATTTCAAGATGAAATAAGTACTTCGCGATTGTGGTAAATGTTTTATAGAGCCTTGAGAACGTGTATGTAGATGAGTACGACTTATCATTCTTAAATGAATGGACTAAGTGAGTGTAATACCAGGCGTTGGAGGGTATGCTGAAAGCATGGGTGTGCTTGATTTGGGGGAAACTGGGGTATGCATTTACCCTTAGCTGAGTTCTCCTATAACAATAATTATTAGTATAGTATTAAGAATGAGAAACATGTACTTTGATGATATAAGGTCAACCTTCAGGGGAAGTAGTTTATACTACTTTACTTAGTATGGTTTGGGAAGTACTCTACATATGTGAGAAGAATTGTTGCTGATCTTTTGCATGTTTCCCCAAATAGTTATTCACCAAAACCATATTTATCAAAACACATTCAATTATTCATTGTCTCACGGTTTCTTCTTGGTTTTGTAAAATCCCGCGAAAGAATATATTTCTCGGTTTAAATCATAGATTTGTAAAATCCCGTGATGATGGAACTATCCTGGAGGAAGAAAAGTGTATTTCCGGATCTTAATTGATTCTGGTGCTACGGTTTCAACTTCGAAAAAGGGATAAGATGTGTACTTCATGTATTGGAAGATTTTTATGATATACTTCATGGCATTTTGGTTATAACAAAGTTTTACGGAGATATGCGCTTTTGACTATGATGGGGATAAAACCATTATCAAAGTTCATTCAAAACTTCAAAAAGGGCTAGATTTGGGCATTTAAACCACAAGATGTGACTACGGCGTTAATTCATTATCATTTATTTGAGGTTGAAGTGAAATTTCACGGGTGCGTGTACTTAGTATCTGAAGATATCGGGGTGGTTGGATGAAGATTCTTCGAGATCCTTGTTCGAGCTTTCAACAATTACAATTACGAAGACTTGGATATCTAGTTATTTTTGTGTTAATTCTTCTCTATTACCACAAAATAACTATCACTTTAAGGAGTTACATTGTAGTGCTCAGTATCACACGAAGTTGTGGATATTCAAGAGGTGATGTACGTCTTATACTTGATGGTTGGTTGGTTGAAGAGTATAGAGTACTTAGGGATTCAATGTTGCACAATTTCTCTAGACCGCTCTTAGTCACACATTAGTGCAAGCTTAAGTCACAAGTTCAGGTTATTTACTTTAGTCTTAAATTCATCATATTGCATTTTTCTCCATCAGTAGTCACGACAAAGAGCCGACTGAACGATAATGGGTGTTGATCCCAGTTGAGCAGTAGATCTTATATAGAAGCTGACTTGAATTGTAATAAACTTAAACAATACGCGGAATATATTGCTTAACTTAAGATGAACACAAGAACAATAGTTTCAGACTTAACACTTCAGTATATTAATACGAGCACTCTAACAATGCTAGGGTTTACAACCTTGAAGTGATTCAACTTTATCACAGACACGTACATATTCTAACCCTAGGGATCTCCTTTTATAGACAAGGAACCCTACACGGTTGTACAATAACTTCTTACACAATCAAAAGATATTCTAAATATATAGAATATTTATACAATCTTTACTATAATTACAAGACACGTTTCTATAATAATCTATGAGCAGCAGAGTCTTGCAATTCTTCTAGCAGCACTTTCAGCTTAGCAGTAGATTCATTTCACTAGCAGCAGATTCAACATCCTAGCAGTAGAGTCAGCATATAGCAGCAGATTGACATTTAGACAAATATTCAGAGGTAGAATTCCAAAACCCAACAATCCTCCCCTAAACTTGATATTTTTCTCCCAAATCATCAAGTTTCTCTTAAGCACGAATAAACACCAGGAGGATGCTTCCAAACATCTACTTCATTGAATTAAGGATCTGTTCATACTTCTGCAGCAACTTACAAGCTACATCATCTGACTTAAAATGTCTTTGAAGATTTAAGAATCCATTCTGCACCATTTGAGAGATTATCATCCTATTGTTATTCAAACCAGGATATTCTTTCTCTACTAAAAGAACACAGTAACACCTCCAGCTGATACTTCATGAACTCTACAAGATTGATATAAATACTATCTGTTTACCCTTTTGTCTCTCATTTCCATCCATTCTCTATCAGTATAATGAGGTTCAAACATTATCTTCAGGTTATGATAGATTATGTTTTCATGATCATTTTCTGGTTGTGTAGCTCCAAATTTTTCTTTGTACAGTCTCCAGACATCACACACATCATCCCTATCCATGTAGTTAAGCATCTGAGAGAATCTTATAAACCCATAATACATACCATTAGTTCTCTTAAACTCCCAATACCCTTCACTTTCATCTCTAACTCTGAATGTGTAAGAGATGATTGGATGTTTAGCTGCCAAAGGAACTGCATTTGAGATTTGTGGCTCTTCATGTGTAGCCAATTTGGTGAGAGCCATCAACCTTTCTTGCTCAGCTTGTGTTATGTCCTCTGTAGCTTCTCTTTCATTCTCTTTCTCTACTTCTGAACTGCCGGCAATGCTAACCTTCCTCTTTTTCCTAGCAAAAGTTTTCTTAAAAGTTCCTCTTTTCTTGCTTTCAGTGGTAGGAGTAGGCTTAGTCTCTGCTATGCTTTCCTTTACCTGCTCTGCAACTTTAGGCTTATCAACATTCTCAGCCTCTTGATCTTCTCAGGCTCACTTGACTTATTTTCTCCTCTTATCTTTCTATTCATCTCAGCTATCATTGCCTCATCTTCTTTAGATCCAATGGCAATGAATCTATCACACTTAGTTCTAGCATGTTGGTACATAGTGAAGATTTCAGAGTCTTTATAACCCTTGAGTTCAACAAGTCTCCAACCTTTAACATGCTTCAAATACTTCTCTTGAGTCTTTCTTTGCTGTAGAGGTGTTGGTCCTTTGAGAATCTTTTTCTTCTTTCTTGCAGCAGCAGCTTCCTTTTTCTTCTTTGCTGTGAACACCTTTAACCAAGCTTTAACATCAAACCCAGGAACTTCTTGTTCCTCAATCTTTACCGGCTTGAAAAGTTCAATATCAGCATCTACCTTTATCACTTCATCCTCCCATTCTTCATAAGCTTTCAAATCCTTTTCTTTCTTCTCAGCTTGAAGTCTTTCTTGTTCCTGAAGTTGTTGTTCAATTTCATCTTCCTCTTCTTGAAGTTTCATAGCTTTAGCTCTATCATGTTCTTCAAGTTTCTCCTTAGTCCAAAACTCAGGTGGTATTTGTGAATAATCCACTTCTTCATCACTTGAATCAAGCTCAGGTTCCTCAACCATCTTGCCTTTTCCTTTGTCAGTACTTGAAGCAATGGACTTAGCTTTCTTGATAGGAATAGAAGGTTCTTTGATTGTCACTCCTTTGGTAGGTGGTTTAGGCTTCTGAACTTCCTTTGGAAGTGTCTTTGGTTGAGGTGTAGGAGTAGGAGTAGGTGTTGGTTGTTGTTGTTGTGATTGAGGTGGTGGTTGTTGTTGTTGAGATGATTGTTCTGCTAATTCTTTCTTACTGAGCATCACCATTGCCTCAGCAGCAGCTTTGTCACTAGAACCAATAGCAGATCCCTGTGCATCTGCAGAATCACCTTTTGCACTAGCAGCAGGATCAGCAACAGTTTCTGTAGCAGCAGTTTCTTGAGCACCAGAGTTATCAGCAACAGAACCCTGATCTTTTTCATTAACCACAGATTGTTCAACAACACTTGGAGCAGCAGATTCTGGAGTAGTAGAGTTACCAGCAACAGTTTCAACAACAGAGTCTTTCAAAGTATCTCCTAAAGCTTTTATAGCCCCACTCATCAACTCTGTAGCCTTCACAAGTTGTTCAGGTTCCAAAGTTTTGAGTTTATCTACTACTGATTCTGAGGTGTCCACAATCTCCTCCATTAATTGACATTGAATGGTATGATCTATGACAGTTGAAGCAAAATTTTGTTTTTCAACTCTTACAATATGTTTATCTTTATCTGCAAGAGCTTCATCTCTAGCCTGTTCTGCTTCTGTTAACTTTCTCTTAAGCATTTCAATCTCATTCTTTTTAACAAAAAGCTCACCATCCTGTATATTAATTCTATCAACATATTCAAACTCACACTCTTTAAGATATTCAAGTCTTCTTTCTACATTTTGAATTCCTACTTTATAACCTAAGTTATCAAGTTTTAGGGACTCAACTTCTTGCCTAAGACTTTCATTCCTAGCTTTAAGTTCTTCTATAGTATCTACACAAGATTGAAAAGAACAAGTAGAACCATTAGACTCATTGGATACCTCAGAGTCAGAACCAGAGGATGAAGAAGCATAGGCCATAAGAGCAAAGTTATGCCCTTTAGTCTTGACTTCAGTAATGAAAGCTTGGTTTGGTTCTTCTGCAGCCATGTCACTCCAGTCATGGTCACCTAACCCATCACAAGACACCAAAGCAGTAGAAGGCTTTGACTCATCTTCATTCTTCTTGGGAATCTCTACAATCTTCTTTGGAGCTCTGCATTCCCTGGCAAAGTGCCCATTTCTGTTGCAGTTGTAGCACTCCATCATTGACTTGTCAAATCCCATGTTACCCTGAGGCTGATACTTGAGCTTTTTGCCAGTCCTTTTTAAGAACTTTCTTGCTCTAAAGGTTAATATAGCCATTTGCCACTTCAAATCAATCTCTTCAAGAGCATCAGGATCAATATGATCAGCATCCTGATTTAGAACTTGAGTACCTATAGTAAGATCAGCCAAGAATGCACAAATTGCAGCATCACTCATAGTATCACTGTTGTTTGAACCAGCAGTAGAGTTGCTAGTCCTAGCAGCAGAGACACCATAAGCAGCAGAGTGAGTGTCTGAAGAGTTAGAAGTTTTAGAGGACACAAAAGCTATATTTTGAGCAGCAGAGGATGAAGTAGATGAACTAGATGAACTAGATGAGACATTCATCTCAGATTCATATACTTTCAAGTTGTTGTAGAGATTATCCAAACTCATTGTTTCAAAATCAGCTTTGTTTCTCCACACAACAGTATGCATGCTCTATTCTGGTGCAAGGCTTCTGAGAAACTTGAGATTGATGTCTTCTTCAGGAACTCTGTATCCCACAAGCATCAAATGACTTACAAGTTTTTGAAGCCTGTTATAGGTACCATCAAGGNTAGTGTCTACACAAGATTGAAAAGAACAAGTAGAACCATTGGACTCATTGGATACCTCAGAGTCAGAACCAGAGGATGAAGAAGCATAGGTCATAAGAGCAAAGTTATGCCCTTTAGTCTTGACTTCAGTAATGAAAGCTTGGTTTGGTTCTTCTGCAGCCATGTCACTCCAGTCATGGTCACCTAACCCATCACAAGACACCAAAGCAGTAGAAGGCTTTGACTCGTCTTCATTCTTCTTGGGAATCTCTACAATCTTCTTTGGAGCTTTGCATTCCCTGGCAAAGTGCCCCTTTCTGTCGCAGTTGTAGCACTCCATCATTGACTTGTCAAATCCCATGTTACCCTTAGGCTGATACTTGAGCTTTTTGCCAGTCCTTTTTAAGAACTTTCTTGCTCTCAAGGTTAATATAGTCATTTGCCACTTCAAATCAATCTCTTCAAGAGCATCAGGATCAATATGATCAGCATCCTGATTTAGAACTTGAGTACCTGTAGTAAGATAAGCCAAGAATGCACAAATTGCAGCATCACTCATAGTATCACTGTTGTTTGAACTAGCAGCAGAGTTGCTAGTCCTAGCAGCAGAGACACCATAAGCAGCAGAGTGAGTGTCTGAAGAGTTAGAAGTTTTAGAGGACACAAAAGCCATATTTTGAGTAGCAGAGGATGAAGTANAGAACTTGAGTACCTGTAGTAAGATAAGCCAAGAATGCACAAATTGCAGCATCACTCATAGTATCACTGTTGTTTGAACTAGCAGCAGAGTTGCTAGTCCTAGCAGCAGAGACACCATAAGCAGCAGAGTGAGTGTCTGAAGAGTTAGAAGTTTTAGAGGACACAAAAGCCATATTTTGAGTAGCAGAGGATGAAGTAGATGAACTAGATGAGACATTCATCTCAGATTCATAGACTTTCAAGTTGTTGTAGAGATTATCCAAACTCATTGTTTCAAAATCAGCTTTGTTTCTCCACACAACAGTATGCATGCTCCATTCTGGTGCAAGGCTTCTGAGAAACTTGAGATTGATGTCTTCTTCAGGAACTATGTATCCCACAAGCTTCAAATGACTTATAAGTTTTTGAAGCCTGTTATAGGTACCATCAAGGTTTTCTTCACTTAGAGCAGTGAAGTTTTCAAACTAATGCTTTAAGACATTCTTCCTTGACTTTCTAGTAGCATCATTGCCACCAAATCTTGTCTCAACAGCATCCATAAGTGTCTTGGCAGTTTCACAGCCTTCAAAATCCAGCTGATACTCATTAGGTATTCCCATCATGAGAATATTGTGAGTCTTAATCTCCAGCTTCCTTTGATCTTCATCTTCCTTGCCTTTGATGGGTACCTCCTTCCCATCAACAACCACTGGGAATTTGTCACCTTCCAGGAAAACATTCCACATCTTGTAGTCAATCATTCGCATGTATTGCCTGATTCGCATCTTCCAAAGCTCATATTCTCCTTGCTTGAGCATTAAAACCTTGGAGGCAGTAACCATATGTGTGTCATCACCCATGACTTCAGTTGAGGTTAAGAACAGATTTTGAGAGTACTTGAGTTCTTCTTGATCACAGCTTCTAGATCACAAGCTCTGATACCACTTGTTGATCCCAGTTGAGCAGTAGATCTTATATAGAAGCTGACTTGAATTGTAATAAACTTAAACAATACGCGGAATATATTGCTTAACTTAAGATGATCACAAGAACAATAGTTTCACACTTAACACTTCAATATATTAATATGAGCACTCTAAAAATGCTAGGGTTTACAACCTTGAAGTGATTCAACTTTATCACAGACACGTACATATTCTAACCCTAGGGATCTCCTTTTATAGACAAGGAACCCTACACGGTTGTACAATAACTTCTTACACAATCAAAAGATATTCTAAATATATAGAATATTTATACAATCTTTACTATAATTACAAGACACGTTTCTATAATAATCTCTGAGCAGCAGAGTCTTGCAATTCTTCTAGCAGCACTTTCAGCTTAGCAGCAGATTCATTTCACTAGCAGCAGATTCAGCATCTTAGCAGTAGAGTCAGCATACAGCAGCAGATTGACATTTAGACAAATATTCAGAAGTAGAATTCCAAAACCCAACAATGGGGTTGGTAACGAGTTAGTAGAGAGAAGTAGAAAAGAGAGAAATGACGTTTCAACATAACAGTTCAAGCCTCGTTCTTTAACAAAATATGACATCTGTTCCGCATCAGTTCAGGCCTCGCTCTTTAACATTATGGTGACTGCAGATAACACTTCAGGCCCCGTTCATCAAAGAAAACAAAGGTGTACGATTCAGTGCGCTTTATCTTGGGAAGAAGAGAAATCTTCTTATTTATGACCATTCTCATCAACAAGCTTCATGCTTTTGCCATGTTCGTACAGTCATCAAGTGGATCGACATACATTGGATTATATTTTTGTGCTTCACTTATTCAATCAAAAGTTGCAAACAGGCATATGCAATTTTTTAGGGGGAGAAGGGAAAGGGTGAAGAAATTACATGTTGATGATGTTTGTAAAATGGTCATTCGGCTCTTGGACGCAGATATTTTCTCCCTTTAAGATTTAACACATTTCAACAAGTGGTTTAGGCATATTACAAGCTTCATTGAACTATTCATTTGCTAAGCCATTGATGAGGAAACAAAAGAGGGGCTGCTTCAAGAGTGTCTCAATCATCATCTTCTTCGCAGT
This sequence comes from Artemisia annua, assembly GCA_014162995.1. Classification (NCBI taxonomy): domain Eukaryota; kingdom Viridiplantae; phylum Streptophyta; class Magnoliopsida; order Asterales; family Asteraceae; genus Artemisia; species Artemisia annua. The sequence goes on along the minus strand of LBNU01037295.1, from coordinate 4,910 downwards.
AGTTTTTGGTGCTACATACACAATTATGCTGCATCTGATAAATTTCAACCATCACGGAATCTCAACTATGGCAACAATGTCACTGCATGCAATTTTTGAAGGCGAGAATAAGCGTATGTACTTCTCCTTTCGATTGTGGCAAAAATGTGATTAGCATGCCATTTTTGAGGGGGAGAATAAGCGTGTGTTCTTTCTTTGCTTTCGTGGGAGGAGAAATGTGTATGCTGGGGTTATAAATCATGAAGGGGTGGATCTTAATTATTCGTGTCGGGGAGATTAGTGTCTTCCACTCCGACATATTCCGTGGTTTGTTACTCCGTTCGAGTTCTATAGTCACTTCTGGGATTCGATTTGGTGTTATCATTTAGTACTCCAGTTGATTGACTGATTCAGATAAAGAATAAGATGGTTAATATCAAGACCCTCAAACGTGATCATAAAGTTAAAGTGTTGAATCTATAAAAGGAAATGGTCAGTTTGAGGGGGAGCTGATTCAGACACTTCACAAGTTTTGAAGAGGCTCTTTACATACGATGGCCTAATTGAGGGGGAGCAAACTCAATTAGTCATCATCTCATGACTCCTGGATACTTTAGTTTAGGACTCGTGAGGGTTTATCGACATCTTCTCACGGGCTGATATTATTAGTGATGAAGGGCTTCCAGTTAATGCTTCATGTACACATCATTGTGATGATTCCGATTAATCGCAACCATCAGGGGAGAGGAATGTGTACACCAAGGATGCACAATGAGTTCACGTGATCAGGCTTAATGTCTTATGAAACAAATTAAAGATGATCAGTGGTTCAAACTTGTTACTTTGGTATTATTGCTTCATGTGCATGTCATGGGCTGATTAATCGCAACCATCAGGGGAGAGAGAAATGTGTACATCAGGGACGCACAACAGGTTCACGTGATCGGGCTTAATTAGTTATTCCGGAGTTGATATCCGCAGAGATGATCGGTGCTTCAACCTATTACTTTGGTGTTATCGTTTCTTCTTGTATTTGGTACATGTGTACATTATGGGTTGATTTGGTATATGTAATATAACTGGAATGCATTTGGTGAGATGGAGATGTTGATATCCCATTCCCCAACTGGTCGACATTGAAGAAGGTCGAGTCTACAGTCTGTTCTACATTCTCCGTTATGTGTTAGAAGACTAAAGACGATATGCATTTAGTTATCAAAAGACTTCTTCGTATTCAAGGCACTCATCTGAAAGGTTGCCAGTTTGGGGGAGAGCACTAATTAGGGGAGAGTGAAAAGTCTGAGTTAATCCCTAATTAGATGTGCTCACATTGCTCGTAAGCAAGTTGATTATCACAGGATACATTTAAGCCCTAATTCGAGTAAATGTGATCAAATATTGCCCTAAATCGTTCCTTTTGTCATTTTAGGTACTTTTGAGAAGAATTCTGGAAAACATGCATATTTGGACGTTTTTGGAGCATAAAAGTGAAGAAAACGACAAAGTCTCAAAAGAAGCTGGATTTCCTACCTAACGGCGTCAGAGTCACAAGGTGACGCCGTCAGCCAACGTTGACAAAAGAGTGAAGTCAGATTACACTAGACGCCCTATGAAGAAAACAATATGTTTACACCTGACGGCATCAGGTGTTAGAGAATGTAGGCCGTCAGGTGTTAACTTAAAGTGTGACGGCCCAGAGCAAAATAAAGAGTGACGGCGTCAGAAGTAATCTAGGCCATCCGAGAACCCTAATGACGGCGAGCTGACGGCGTCAGAACCTATAACCTGACGCCGTCAGAATGTAAAATCTATATATATTTTCCTATTTTTCATTCGTTAGTGTGGAACTTTTGGTACAAGTTTGGGATAAACCCTAAAGACGATTTTAGCTGTAATTTCAAGGGTTTTTCACCCTTGAAACCTTCATGTTCAATTAAAGATAAGTCCTCACTTAAATTAATCAATATGTCTATGTGTTGGTTAATTATATCTTATGCTTGTCTTTCAATTAACATGCTAGGCTAGATTTTTCTTGTGTTTGCTTAGATCTAATGAAACCTAACTATTAATTATTGGTTAATTGGTGTGTTATTACTTTGCTGGGATGAATGTTTCATCAATGTTAGGCTTAAGAAAACTGGCAATACTCCTATATGGTAACATGCTTGAACGTCTTAAGAAACATGTAACTAAGGCATACTAGGTTATTAAGGTAGTATTTAACGCATGAGCCACTATTTACAATCCCTATGATTATAGAATTGGGGAGATATGTATGCCACTCTATGAATTGTTAAGGAATACACCCGTCAACCACACAAGTAATACATACACCAATTAACCGGTAAAAGATAGTTAGGGAGTAAGGAAGTCTAAGTAAACGCATTTGTCTCCATATAAGTTTTCACAACCACAATAGTTTAGTTATTTTATTTTTATTGCAATTGTAGTTTTTGGGTTAGTTGACTAGCAACTAATTCCGCCCACTCCTCCAAAACCCGAGATTTTACTTGCTTTCCATAAAATATAAAAATACAAAAATAATCCTCCTTCACCTTTAGACCTTTTAGAGTAGTTTTTCTATCCTAACAAACACTATTCCCTATGAGAGAATGATCAATCCCCCGTACTTACCACTACACTATACTACACCGACCAGGTACACTGCCTGGTGGAATTGCAAGATTCTCAAGATCCCTTGAGAGGTAAAACCTGTTGCGTGGTCGCAATCTCACGCGCATCATGTAACACCCCAACCCGACAAGGGTAGAAGTGCTACATTACGGTGACATATCAAAGCATATACAGACATACAACATAAGTAATACAAAAGAATTCCAAAGGTTACAAAGGAAAATAATCTGAAATACACGGTTACAAAAGAGGATAAAAATGAAATGCTACATCTGAAACATAAATATCTTCTAGTCATCTCTAATCCAGAATATAGCTATCAAGGTGAAGTCCACTAAGTCCAATGACTCTCCACTCATAACCCGACTTCCTTCTAAAAACCTGCCGCGGGAAAAAGAAAACGCGGCTGAGCTTAAAAGGCTTAGTGAACAGATATAACAACAAAGCAATATGAAACAGAAAAGAAAGACAGAATATGTTGCATTGGATAAGTATCAGAAAGGTGTAACATGGTTAGA
>LBNU01037293.1:0-14825 GCA_014162995.1 Artemisia annua | reverse complement strand
GGAGATGCCGGGGTCAAAGACGGTATCCTCACTCCCGGTGGAGTGGAAAAGTGAAGAAATGAAGGGATAAGTAAAGAAAGGGTGAAACACTCGGATGACGAAAACAAAGTCAAATTCTGAATCACGGGTGGGTTGGGTGGGTAAAATATCAAGCACATGAACATCATTGTTAGAAATCTCGTCCACCATTCCAAAAATAACTTCGTCCGTACCGGATTCAAAATCAATGTCGGGTGGTTTCGCGGGCGGACGAGAAGAAGGTGAATCGAAGAGAAATGAGTCGGCATCGGAAAGCAAATCATTATGTATTTCTTCAACAAGTACATTTCTTTGAAGGCCATTCTCAATACCCGGTGGCATCGAGTCAACCCTAGCAAGAAATGGATCGACATCCTCTAAAAGAGGGTCACGTGACGGATTATCGGAATTAAGTTCGGAGTCAATCTCATAATCAAAGCACTCGTAATCCGGAAGAGAGATATCAGCATGAATAGTGGGATTGCCACTACTCGTCTCTTCAAATCAAAAAATTTCAAGCTCGGGTAAGAAATCACTATCCATAACGGGGATAGGAAATGAAGAGGTGATCACGGTATCTGGAGTTGGATTTTTTAAAGCTTCGATCTTTGAAATAAGAAGATTGGTATTGGATAATTTTTTACGAAGTAAATCATCTTCGATCTCATCGTCATCAAGGTCAAAATCCTTTATCTCCTCAAACTCATAATCGGAACGCGATTCCTCAACATCATCGATATCTCCACAAGAGTCTTCATCATTCGTAGTATACTCATTGTGAGAATCGGAATAACTTTCAACATCATCATTCTCGACGTGATTATCATCAAACGGTCAATCATTCGTATCAACGGTTTCAAAAAGAGGGTTCGAATAAATAACGATATTTTCGTTCGGAACATCCTCAACCGGAAGCGTATCATCATCATTCGAATTTAAATCCATGGAATTATCTTCAGATATATCAAGAGAATTATTTTGAACAAATTCACAATCACCGTTAGAATTTTCCCCGGACTCACTTGGGATTGGGACAAGGTTCTCATCACTAGACTTATTGAATTCGTCCGATTCCGTTGCCGGAATAGTGTTAAGATGCTCGTCCCCCATTTTTAGAGAGTCCTCGGGTTCTACGAGAGAAAAGACAGGAGCTCTTTGAGGGGAAAGGGTTTATCGTAATTTTCTCATCATCGTCGTAAATAAAAGAATTTCGAAAATTGGACGCTCTCTCTACGGCAAGTAACTCTTCCATAGACTTCCCATGAGGATCGGGAGTATTAGTATCACGATTAACCACATATTGAGTAACCGTTTGTTGTTGATTACACCATGCTTTGACAAAAACTCCATAAAGTCTTACAATTTCGAGAATTTGATCTTGATAATTTCCGGGATTTTGTGGGGGTTGGTTAAAACCATGAGAATCATAACACGAATTAGGCTCATAATGAAAATTTTCAAACGATCCCCACAATTTTCAAAATTTGATGAATCACCATTGGAATACGGTTCTTGCTCATAAGAATTTTGAGAAGAAAGATTGAAATCATTTTGAGGATAATTATCAAAACTCGTATCACAAGCGTAAGACGTTTCAGCACTCGGGATGTAACATATACAATTAACGTACCCACATTGGTTACAAAAACATTGTCCACAAGGTACTCCTTCTTCGGAGGGATTTCCACAATTAAAACAAGTGAATGGAGGCGGCGGTGGAGGGTAATCGGGAACGTTTGAAAGATTGTTATACGTGTGAGAATTACAAAACAAACAAACTCCGTCACGAATATTACTACCACATTGCTCGCATGTAAACCAAACACACAACCCTCCGAAGAAAGGTTCACCACACTTAACACAAATCGGATCCATAAGAATTAAACATAAGAGGAAGAAGAGAAAGAATTATCGGTTTAGAGGATTTAAGAAGAAGAATTAAACATACAAGAGAATAAGAAGATTATTTTTGGTTTTTATGACGTAAAAACAAATTAAGATAAAAGTAAAACAAAAGTGAAAACCAATTTTGAAAAAGAAAAATATTTGTGTGTTTTAGTAATTAGAAAAATGGAAAACAAAATGTAAAACAAATTTTGAAAAGAAAATATTTTTGGTTTTTATGTTTTTTGAAAATATTTACAAAACACGAATCGCAAAACGAAAACCAAAATTCACTTCAACCTTCCCCGGCAGCGGCGCCAAAAATTGATTGAGTTCAATCGTAGTAAAGTGATTTGTCCGAAGAAATACTCGTGAAAGTATTTCCCGGGTCGTTTCCCAACGAAGGAGTGAATGGAATTATGATTCCGTTGTGTGATTCGTGTCGTGAATGGTGGAAATAAGTGAGATTATGAGAGATTAAAACTATGGAAATTGAATCAATACTAAAAAGCATATAATAAAGCAATAAAAACGATAACGTAAAGCAACCTAAACTTAAAACGTAACCTAATCAAAAAACGCGACAAATATTGAAAAATAACGTACGAGCGCAAAATAAAAAGTGAAATTAAGGCTAGACTAATCCTACAGGCATGAAAATGATTTTCCTACACTCTAAACGATAAAAGAAAATATTAAGAAAATTAAAATCATATTTTTTGACTTTTTATTTATTTATTATGTATTAAAAACTATTTAAGAGAAGTAAAATGTTTAAAAATAGTAAAACAACTTAGATAAATTTGAAAATTTTATAGTAATTGTATATTATGATATTAGCCTTGAGAAAAATAAAAGTTTTGAAATAGCAGTTTGAAAAAGCTGAAAATAAGCAGAAACAGATTTAGGCTAAAAGGGAAAAAAAAAGAAAAATAAGAAAGTAATAAAGGAATTAATTATGGAAGAAGGGATGAGAAATCCCTTGGGTGCAGTTGGTATTAGTGTGTGATGTTGAGGTGTTGAGTGCTAGAGGTCAGGGGTTCGAGTCCCAGCCTCTCATTTTTGTGAAAACATTTATTTTTGAACTTTTTCTTTTTGAGAATGGTTTATAAACTAAAATGAAGAGCTTTTTTTGCAAACACAGAAATATGGATAATCAATTATAAGCTCAGCAAAAGCTTTCTAAACTATCAGTATACAAAAAGAGGTTAACAAGGAAGAAATATGCAAACAATAAGCTACCTAAGGGGCTAAATAAGCTAAAGCAAGAAGAGAAAAAGGGCTAGAACAAGCTAAAGGCCAATTGAAACAAGTTCAAACATACCAAAATGCAAGCTTAAACAATCAAACAAGCTCTGATTAAACAATTCAAAAAGTTACTAGAAGATTATACCAAACAGTCTAAAATGCTTACTAGCAGGCAAACTACAAGCTAACGAACAAGCTCCAAAGCGAAAACAAAGCTCATAAATGAAAAGCTGATACTATAGGCTACCAGAGAAACCAACAATCAAGCAAAGAACACCTAAAATGAGCTTATGAGAGAAGCTAATAATTGGGCTGTTGGGACAGGGGTCTGGTGAGCAGGGCAAAGAACAGGTCTAGGGGGTCTATTCAAGCTGTCCAAAAGCTATTCAAACAAGCTCTATAATCCAAANAACAAGCTCCTAAGCGAAAACAAAGCTCATAAATGAAAAGCTGATACTATAGGCTACCAGAGAAACCAACAATCAAGCAAAGAACACCTAAAATGAGCTTATGAGAGAAGCTAATAATAGGGCTGTTGGGACAGGGGTCTGGTGAGCAGGGCAAAGAACAGGTCTAGGGGGTCTATTCAAGCTGTCCAAAAGCTATTCAAACAAGCTCTATAATCCAAACTAAGGACTGATGCAACAAGCTAGTACTATAAGCTTTCAAGGAGACCAAAATTAATCAATGAGCTGCACTAGAGAAGTAGCTAGGGCTAATGAGACAGTTAACTAGAGCAGGGCAGAAAAAGGCCTAATGGGGCTAGAACAAGCTGGCAAAAAGCTACTGTAAAAATTATTAAAAATAAGCATCAACAATAAGAGCAACTGAATATTAAGCATGCAAAATTTTGGAACATTTGGTTTAGTAAATAAGAAACTAAAAATCAAAAGAAAAATGGATTTGGGACAAGATTTTGATGAAGCACAGTTATGCAAAAGTGGGTAAAAATAGATTTTGACTTAAGAAACCTCAACTACTAGATTCACAATAGCTACTATATCCTAAAGTGAACTAGTATGGAGCAAACCTAACCACTAAAGTTGCCAAAATCTGAATATACCTACATGATCTAATCAAGGCTGCTATATAATCTAAAATTCAAACCACATACGTAAATGCTATTAAACAACTAGAAACTGATGCAAATCCATGATAATCAACTAACATTATCAAGCAACAGCTAATCAAAGTTCAAATAGTGACCTAAACTAAGTTTGACTAACAAAAGTCAAATTATCCAAACACTAGTTAACAAGGGACTGCTATTTGATTTCTATTGATGTAGGTTAACATAAGCTAGAATTATGAAGCACTCAACACAATTAAACTATAATAACCTCAATTAAGCAACAAATGACAGAAGCAAGCACAGGTTAAACTGAAATAGTAGTAGTCTACAAATAAGGATGAGGATTAAACTTACAACTTGAACCAGCTGAGATATAAGAATAAGATGAGGAACAATGAAGAGAGAACTTATCAAAGAAATCTAAAAGGACTTAAGGTCTTCCACTTCATATCTTCAAAAGCTCAAGTTGACTCTAACCATTTGACATTTTGTTGACTAATATGGAATTTTGCAATCAATAAGAGATTAAACCACATAAGCTCACAAAAAGCTATGAATAAGCTTCTATGAGCTTGTGAAAACAGAAATTAAAGCTTGCTAACTACTTGAGAACATTTAAAAGCTTAAAAAGTAAAATGAGACATGAATTTAAAACTGAAAATGTATTAATGAGAATTGAGTTACAAAGCTTTTAAAGAGTAGATGACTGAATTTGAGAGCTGATACAATTTAGCTAAAACTAAAGCTATACTACTATACGAATCCTACTCTACACTACTCCTAAAGTCTAACCAAACAAATTGTGGTGTGAGGAAGAGCTTTCATAGCCTCGGGTGAGGATCTTCTTGGGTCTGTGAGAAGTCTCTGTAACTCTAATAGCAGCCCTTGATCATCATTCAATCATTGATCTCTATTTTTGGCCCTTGGATTTGCTCAATGAGGTGTCATAGCCAATCATAAAGCTCTATTCTGCCACGCTGTCATTCCCTCTTGTCAGTTACGTGTCAGGCTCTTCTAGAAGCTTTTAAGGTCGGGGTTAATTGGGTGTGTAAGGGGTAAATGGAGAGGGAAGGCAGTGAATAGTAAATCCCTGGTTGTTTTGACGTATTGGGGGTGAATGGGATTATTTACTATACTGTGAGTGTGTGGGTGTGGGTTTGACCGAGTGGAGATGGGCTGGGGTTGGGTTATTTTATTAGTAAAAGATGGGCTTGGATTGTGTTTGTTTGGAAGTTGGGTTTATGAGTTTGATTGTTATAAGGTTTAGGATTAGTAATAAAATCCAAGGACTATTTATGTTATTTCTGAATTTTCAAGGACCAACTTTGCCACTTTTGCAAAATAATTCCAAGGGTGATTCTTGACATATGATCAAACTTCAAGGGTTGACTTGACATCTCGGGCTTAAATATGATATTCCATTGAAAATAGCTTCCCCGGCCTCGGCTTTTATTCTCTTTCCAATTCTCGTGCTCGGTTTCGTCGTTTTCTTGTTATTTTCGTCCATTTCTTTGATATCCTTACATGTACATGTAAAAACACAAAAACAACCTATATTTGGCATTTATGGTCGGTTTTTGGTTTATTTGGGTCTGGTTTTGGTCAAATAAAGGTATGTGTTTTAGCACATACCAGCATAGCAAATCAGGTGTCACATTCGATATTTGTTACCAATTTCCCTGCTGGAACGTCTGCAAAACAACTTTGGGATATATGTGAACAGTACGGAAAGGTGGTTGATTAGTTTATTCCGGATAGGGTTTCTAAGGAAGGAAAAAAGTTTGCTTTTGTTCGGTTTGCTAGAGTGAAGAATCTTGAGGTTCTTATTGGGAATCTCAATACAGTGTGGATTGGTAAGTTCCATTTACGGTTTAATGTAGCAAGATTTCAAAGGGGATAAAAGTTTGATGGGGTTAGGAAAGGGGATCAGAAACAGCTTGTGAGGGTTAATGTTCCTTTAGGAGCTTCTTCTTTTTCTCGTTCTTTTGTAGCTGTGGTTTCGAATGAGGCACGTTCTGGTTCTAGTGCCAAACAAGTGGAGTATAAACCGGTTATGGTTATTGATGATGATTGTTTATCTGATAAGAGGTTTGATTTCGTGTTGATGGCTACGGTGAAGTCATTTGATTCTATGCCTAATCTCAGTGTTGTTTTAAAAGATGAAGGGTTTGAAAACGTTACTATCAGATATGGTGGAGGATTGTAGGTGTCCATGGAATTTTTGGGCTCTCATGCACGTGATTGTTTTCAAAAGCATGAAGGTTTGGATACTTAGTTTTTTGTTGTTCAACCATGGAAGTCTGAGTTTAAAGTGGATGAACGTGCGATATGGATTGATGTAGAAGGAGTTACATTAGTTGCTTGGACTAATAAACTTTGAGCAAAATTGCTAAAAGGCAGGGAGACATGGTGTTTTATGAAGATTCAGAAGACAGTAATTTATGGCGTAAACGTTTGTGTGTGGTGACTAAAGTTGAGGATTTCATTATGGAATCCTTCAAAATAATCATTAAAGGTAAGGTGTATACGGTGAGAGCTCGTGAAATTATAGGTTGGATTCCAGATTTTATGGAGGAAGAAGTTGATTTAAGTTCGGATAGTGATGAAGAGGTAAGTGAAAAGTCGGTATCAATTAATGATTTTTGTTCAAGTGTTAAAGAAAATGGTAGTTCTGGTCGTGATAGTAAGAAGAAGAAGGAAGTAAAGAAAGGTTTTACTGAAAAGACAAAATCGGACGATCCTTTTGGAATATATGATTTATTGGATCATAATAGATACAAAGCTTCTATTGAAAATTTGGAAAGTGAAGATTTTTCTAAACCTCCTGGATTCTCAAGTTTTGTAGCAGATAAAAAAGTAGCAAGTGAAAATGATGAAGAGCGTGTGAACTCTGTTTATCAAGTGCAGGAGAACTTATCTAATTTGAATCAAAACAGTAACCATATGGAAGTTGATCAGCAGGCAGAGAGCAATTCAAATTCTGTCAAAGGTGGACAAGGTAGCGAGAGAGATTCTGTATTGCCTAAGGGGAAGTGTCCTCGGAATGTGTCGTCATTACTTGAAAGGATGAATGAATTTGTAGAGATTAGTCAGACAATGGGGTTTGATATGGGAGGGTGTCTTAGCGATATAGAGAAATTAATTTCAAGACAAGGAGATGGTGCGGTTTATCAATGAATGTCCTTTCCTTGAATATTCAAGGCCTTGGACAAAAGGCGAAAAAACAATGGGTACGGGAGTTATGTTATAAAACTAAAATTAGTTTTCTTTCGTTACAAGAGACTAGGATGGAGGAGATGGAGGATAATGTTGTTCGTTCTCTTTGGGGTAATATGGATTTTGATTATAGTCACAGCCCTTCAGTTGGTTTTTCCGGTGGGATTCTTTGTGTTTGGAATAAATCCCTTTTTAGTAAATGTAATGTAGCTAGATCAGATTATTTTGTTTTGGTTGAAGGAGTTTGGAAACAAACTGGTACTAAACTTTTAATAATTGGTGTGTATGCCCCACAAGAATTGTCCGAGAAAAATTTGCTATGGGATTATTTACATGGAGTTTTAAGCAGATGGCAAGGTGAGTCGATAGTGATGGGTGATTTTAATGAGGTTCGTATCCCTTCTGAAAGGCATGGATCGGTGTTCAATAAAGAAGGTGCTTCGATGTTCAATTCTTTTATAAATAGCTCGAACTTGATTGATATTCCTTTGGGTGGTTTTTCGTTTACTTGGGCGCTAAAAAATGCTACGAAAATGAGTAAGTTGGATAGATTTCTGGTGTCGGAAGGGCTCTTATGTCGCTTTCCCGCTATGATGGTATTATTCTTACAAGGAATATATCGGATTATAGACAAATTTTACTCAAAGAATGTGATGTTGATTACGGGCCAACTCCTTTTAAGATGTTCCAATCGTGGTTTGATATTGAAGGTTTTGATCAAATGGTGAAAGATGCTTGGAATAGTAAAGAAGTAGATGAATCCAATGAGATGGTGTATTTAAAGAAGAAGTTTCAAAAGTTGAAAAAAAAGAATTAGCTCCTGGGTGAATGAAAAAAGAAGTATTTCTATTGAAAAGAGGAAAGATATTCTAGACAAATTGTTTAAGTTAGATAAGCAGCTAGATCAGGAGGGTGGTAAAGAGAACTTGTTGAACGCTAGAAGGGATCTTTGGAAGGATTTGCGGGTTTTGGATGATATAAGGGATAAGGATTTGGTGCAAAAAGCGAAGGTTAAATGGGCTATAGAAGGCGACGAGAACTCGAAGTATTTTCACGGTGTTGTGAATAAAAGAAAACATCATATGGCTATTAGAGGTATTTCGGGTAATGGTGAATGGATTACAGATCCTTATAAAGTTAAACAAGAATTTTTTCATCACTTTGCTAACCGTTTTTCTAGAAGTCCGAATCGAGGTTTGTGTTTCCTTAATGAGGAATTGATTCCTGTTTCTCTATCTCAAACTCAACAAGAAATGTTAGAAGTTGAGGTTACTGTTGAGGAAATAAAAAATGCAGTGTGGGATTGTGGTAGAAATAAATCTTCGGTTCCTGATGGTATTAGTTTCGAATTTTTTAGAAAGTTTTGGGATGTAATTGGTGTTGATGTCTGTAGAGCTGTTAAATGCTTCTTTCGATCAGGGGTGTTTCTAAAGGGATGTAACCCATCCTTTATAACGTTGATTCCTAAAATAAATGACGCTAAATTTGTTAAGGATTTCCGGCCCATTAGTCTTATAGGTTGTCAATATAAGATCGTGGGAAAAATTCTTGCTAATAGGCTTAGTTTGATTATTGGAAGCTTAATTAGTAAAGAGCAATCCGCATTTATTAGAGGTTGGCAAATTCTTGATGGTCCGTTGATTCTTAGTGAGGTGATAGAGTGGTGTAATCAGAAAAAGAAAAAGGCAATGATTTCTAAAGTCGATTTTGAAAAAGCTTATTACTCAGTGAAGTGGGAGTTTCTTGATATGATTCTTAATCGATTTTGGATTTGGAGAGGCTTGGAGGACATGGATTAAAGGGTGTTTAACGTCTTCAAGTGCTTCATTCTTGTGAATGGTAGCCCTACGCAGGAATTTTATTTTGAGAAAGGGTTACGTCAAGGAGATCCGCTCTCTCCATTTTTGTTTCTTTTAGTAATGGAAGCTTTGCATCTTTGTTGGGTTTTGAAGTAACTCTACTTATGGGTGTTACACTGCTGCTAGTTAGTCAAGTCTACTGCAAGTGTAAAATCTCTACTGTCAGACAAGACTACTGCTGAGACTCTACTGCTGGAAGAATACTGTTGAGACTCTGCTGCCTATGTGATAAGATTATGTATGATTGTTTGTGTAACACCCCAACCCGAGAAGGGCTAAAGTGTTCATAATGGAGTCAAATCAGAACACAAGTGAAACGGAGATTCTTACAATAAGCAAAGGATACAAGGTTACAACAAAACTAAAACAAAAACAAGGGCTAAAATACAAAACAAAGCCCAACTCAGACTAAGCCCAATCTCATAATATCTAGTCACTTCTAAGTCCAGTCCAATGCTACAAGGTGAAGTCTTCTAAGCCCAAAAGCAAAGCCTTCGTCCATAACCCAGCTTCCTACTAAACCTGCCGCATGAGAAAAGAAATGCGGCTGAGCTTAAAAGCTCAGTGAACAGATATGAAAGTAAACAAGCACAACAAGATAATACCATAATCGAGAAAGTACAAGAGAGTTTTACAAGTGGTGTCAAGGTATGTCAAAAGATTTTCAAGTCAAGTATAGAAAGATTATCAAAGTTGAGTACGAAGAGTTATCAAGTTAAGTACCAAAAGGTCATCAAGAATAAGTGTCAAAATCATCAAAGTTAATGTCAAAGGATTCAGTATTTAACCCCCAGGCCACACACAATATCCACACACATATAGTAGCCCAATGGAGTGATCAGCTCCCAAATGTGAAGGGACCGCATGCACGCATGCCCAATCACCACACACATGTAGTATATCCAGTCCATATCATCATAATGGCAAAAGCCCACACACATATCACACAAAACTAGGATGCATCCATACGCCCCTGCTGGCCAATAACAATAATAATAATAATAATCATAGCAGCAGTCGATAACAATAATCAGGGACGGCGTAGTACATCTCTCCAACTACGCTAGAGTACATAACATTGGTGCATCAATGCTATGGTTGTGGCTACTCCACAACAAGTAACACATAATACCTGGGTAAATACTGAAGGGTAATGTAGCCAAGGTTCAATATCAAAGGTTTAAGTGTCAATTCACAATCAAAGGTTCAATGGTCAAAGGTTCAAATATCAAAGGTTCAGTATCAAAGGTTCAAGATCAAGTGTCAAGATCAAAGGGTCATCAAGAGTTAATATTAAAGGGTCAAAAAGTGAGAGGTCAAAGCCAAGGTTCCAATCCATAGGGTTCATTAATCCGAGTCCCAACGTCCCATAGTTCATGATCAAAAGGGTCATAATGAGAGTTTAAAACAAAAGTTCAATTTAGTAGGTTCACATCACTTATAAAAAGGTTCGTAGTACAATCCCATTTAAGGGTTTATAAAATGGTTCATTTAAAAGAGATTTTCCAAAGGATGACATTTATAAAACGGTCTTTATAAAGGTTTGCATAAGATGTTCTTCAAAAGTGTCTTTATGAATTTATAACAATCCCGTAGATAAGTGGTCTTAAATCATATGAAAAGTGTCGTTATAAAATAGTTTCTCCTTTAAATGTTTTCATATCGTAATTTAGAAAAGAAATTTTACTTCCCATCACAATATCCAAAAGAACATTTAAGGTCTCACAAGAGTTTTACTTTCCGTTACATTATCCCGAAGGAGTACCCAAGGTCTCACAAGGTTCAAAGGGTGTGGTTATAAAAGGTTATCGAACGGATCATAAGGGTTCCATATTAAACGGTCAATATTCACGTTTCAATATCAATGATCAATATCAAGGATCAATGTCAAAAGGGCCAATAGCAAAGGATCCATACCAAATGATCGATAGCAAAGAATCAATATCAAAGGGTCAATAGCAAATGATCAATATCAAAGGGTCAATAGCAAAGGATCAATATCAAAGGGTCAATAGTAAATGATCAATAGCAGAGAGTCGGATCAATATCAAAAGGATCAACCAGTCAATAATAAAGAGAGAGAGAGAGTCAAGAGAGAGAAGTAGCTGTACTCTTACTGAAAGAGTACGGAATATCTGTACCTTATACCCAAGCAAATCAGACCAAAGCAAGAACCACAGAAAATGGAGGGTCACCCCTTCTCCACACCTAAAGGAGTAGAAGACGGAATTACAAAGGATTCCAATTCAGATTATTACTTTTAGTTTACCTTTCCATTTTAGGTAACTTTCTATTTTTAGTAACTTTCCATAATTAGCAAGTTTCCTTTTTCGTTGCATGTTTCAGATGTTAAACATTCGGGTCTTTTAGGTTGTATCAAGATTTCATTTCAGGTAAGTATTAAGAAGATCCGTTTTTTGAATAAGTTTTTGTCGTATAGATTAGGTTTCATGAGATCATGGCCGAACATTTTGAGAAGCGTCAGTTCACAAATTATTGAGCTCATCAATATGATCACTATACTCACCGGATAAATACATGAGAGAGAGAGAAATAAGCCAATACTTTACACTGCCACGCTCAATGTGTTGACATAAGTTTACGGAATTTGAACCTTTAATGGTAGAGTGAGAGAGCACAAGAGAATTCCCATATTACCAAACAAGCACATCATTTTACAAAATTTCAGAATATACATCAGATGGACATATGAGTACTACATTCATCCCCTTAATTTGCAGAATTTACACGTTTAGTCCGGTTAAGGCTTATAAAACTTATAATTAAATCATAATTCCGAGTGAATTGAGAGAGAGAAGCTGAGTGAACACTCTTAATATATTTATTTACTTCAAAATAATGCCAAGGTTACAGTAAGTTTTAGCAAGTTTTAGTCCCTCCTTTTCTAATTATTCCAATTGGTTACGCTATAGTGTACATAATAATGTACAATAGTGAAGTCCGAGTGATTTACGAAAGAACATCCAAACAAACCCAAGAACGTATTTCCTTCACAGAGAGAGAGCGTAGGATGAGTCGAAAATCAGTCAAAGTTTGGGTAGAGGAGAGTTTACAGAGAGACAGAACCTGAATACTTTAGTTTTTCAATCGTTATTGATGAAAATAGATACGAAAACCCTGTAAGAATGTAAAACACGGGAGATCAGTAACCACGAGTTACACAACCACACTTAAAAGCAATCCGGAGGGTTGAAGTGATCATTTAAACATGTTCCAACCACTAGAAGTAGTTCATTTCGAATCTATATTCTATTTATTTCTATTAATTTAAAAATCCGATTAATAAATAAATCATAAAACCACAATGGTATGCCCAGTCATAATTTCAATACAATGTAATTTGCAGGTTATATTGCTTTATAGTAATATTCAGTTAGATACACAGAGAAGTGAATGCAATATTATGCTAAGCACAATATCCGATTCAATGCAGTAGATTCGTAATTATATAAGAGATTTTTTAACTTTAAATTAATTATTAAGGCGATGGAATTATAAACAGTGATTCTCAGAGGAAGTCGTATTGTCCGATGCTCCACGATTATTGTCCAGTATTTTCTTATGAATCAGAATACATTGGGTATGTAGAGAGAAGAATTAATTTACAAGTGATATGAATCCAGGATCGGGCAATATTTGAGTAGGTTTGTATGCAGGTTGTATAGTTGCGGAAATAATTACTAGAACAGTGCATGGT
Organism: Artemisia annua; assembly: GCA_014162995.1. Classification (NCBI taxonomy): domain Eukaryota; kingdom Viridiplantae; phylum Streptophyta; class Magnoliopsida; order Asterales; family Asteraceae; genus Artemisia; species Artemisia annua. The sequence continues at coordinate 1,810 of LBNU01037293.1, read as the reverse complement.
TCGCTTTCGAGAGAGTTATTTGGTTTCATGAGAGAGACGTGGAGATATATCCAGGTGAAATATGTAGATTAGGAGTGGAATAAACGTGACGAGATGTATATCCCATTAAGCGAGCCAAGGAATAATTAACAATAGAGAATTTCCACGAGGGCACACCGACGACTCGCGACGACTCTTATAATCAGTTTTTCAGCAGAGCGGGATAGGGAGATTGTGAGGAATCATGAGATATGAAATGGTAATACGATGGATTGTTAGAGTGGGTCGAGGGAATGAATAGAAGTCTAATGATTACTTTGTTTTGAATTAAAATCGGCAGAACGAGGTTACAGCGAGGCCGTCCAAAAGATCAAAAAACGTATGATATAATTGGTTTTGTGATGAGTATTTTGGACCAGAGAAGCCACCGAGAAATTTATTGGAACTCCCAGAATTTGTTTAGGACTTATGAATTTTTGGAATTAGGGTTTTATGTTTTTGGTGTTTTTCTTGCTCGTTATATAAAAAAGTAAACGAAGGGGGGAGGATGATTTGTTGTAGTTGGGTTTTCATGTCGATAATGTGTGATTAGCGAGGGATTTATGCCATTCCGAATCTGCCTTCCAAAATAAATTTGGACTTATCCCCTTTTAATGTATAGTGTTACAAGTTTTTATTCTTTCTAGTGTTAATTCTGAGCGTGTGCCTAGTAAAAGTGTGGCGTTTTCACATTTTTGTTTGGACGTTGTATAATGTTGTAGATATTAGATATTTCTGAGGCTTGCTGAAAATATAAAAATTATTGGCTGTTAGTTATAACTTGTATTATTTATGTGAGATTATTTAATTATATATTTTATTAAAAATTTAAAATCCAAAGGGATTTTGGTATATTTCTCAGGATGAAATTTGTAGAGTATTACAACTTCTTCCCTCTAAAAGATAGTTCGGCCAGGCGAATTAAATCGTCAGAGTTAGACGGGATCGTAGCAAAATTCGAAAAAGGTTTGCCAGGCAATCATATCTCACGCCTCAGGAGGTTTTCAAAAAGGATCTTTCAAAACAAAATAGTGGTCTAATGACCTACAATCAAGAACAGAGCGGGTAGATTATTCCTCGAAGGATTAAGTTCGGGTAATTTAAGTACAAAACCAATGCAGGCAGGTACGGATATTCAGCAAGAAAGGAAGGTGCAGCCAACCGACGAGCAGAAGAGAAAAGTAGTTTATTCGAACAAATTCGGACTTAAAAGATGTCAATAACTGAAAAGGTTGTTGTTTCAATACGTTGACATAACAATTTAGAGTGGTTTGTGGTTCCCTCATACAAGGACACAAACACCAAGAATTCAAATCCAAGAGTAATCCACATTAGTCGAATAGGTGTACCAGGATGACAATCATGTCAAGGTGAATGTGAGATCGGGTGAGAGTCCATGTTTGCGGACAAGGGAATCGAAACTGATCAGTATGAGAATGGATGTCGGAACGGATTTCACGATGAAGTACTATAAGAGTAACTCTTTGTCAGATTCACAAGTAGTCTCGGTTTTCAAAACAATCGTGTCCAAGTGGTTTTTGGTGAACAGTACAAATCACTTGAGTTTCCTTAATCAAAAATTTCGACAGTAGTCTCATCATCCTTAAAGACTAGCGCTAGGAGCGTTCATTGATTTCAATTAACTTACCATATATTTTATAATCCAGATCCTTCACCATTGGATCAAACCGTATTAGTCAATAATCAACCTAGATATCAGAACATAATTATAAAATGGTAGCAGATATGAGGAGCGAGCCTAAATCTCGTCTAAACATTAAATCTGTCCTTG
>LBNU01037288.1:180882-208029 GCA_014162995.1 Artemisia annua | reverse complement strand
GTCATTACGTCTTATTACTCTTATAAATTTGCACTTTTGTTGTAAGGAGAGAGGTTTTTTTTTTTTTTTTTTTTTTTTTTTTTTTTTTTTTTTTTTTTTACACTGAGCTTTTTTATTGCAATTTGCAAATAAAGCCGGTAAGTCTCACTAGCTTTTGTTAGATATTGGTATATATCATTACAATAAATAAAAAATATAGGGAAAAAGTCGTAAATACATAGATGTCTTTTCAAAAAAACTCATTATGCTTCGTATGAACTTTCAATTATTATCTAAACTAGACTTTTTTTAAGTTTCGTTTTTTTCTTACGTGGCTTTTATTTTAAATTTTCTAAATGTTTTATTTATCTAACGTGGGCAGTGCAGCGTGTACAACAACAATAAATACACCACCTAAATCCTGTATTAAAGACCGCGTTTTTCCCCTTTCAAATGATAGATGGATCTAATATCAGTGTATGACTACACAAATGTTTAATCCGTTAATGATTTTGACACATCACTTATAGGTTTTATCACTTCAAATATTTACCTTTGATTTTTCTATTAAGCATCATTTTGATTAGAGCTGGCATAACAGGTCACACGAACCTGTTAAGACACGAACCTGTTAAGGTCAAACACGAACACGACCTGTTAGCTTATCGTGTCATTTTTCTCAAACACGAACACGACACGAAAATAAACAGGTTAACCTGTTAAGAACCTGTTAACATGCATATTAGGATTTTAGGGTTTTTTTTTCTTTTTTTCTTTTTTTTTTTCCGAAAAACAAAATATATTGATATTGAATTATTGATATGGATCTGAATGAACAACAACAAATCCATCAAGAACAAGCAACAACAAAAACATCAAGAACAACATCTTTTGTTACAACAACAAATCCAAACATATCACCACCGAGAATAGATTTAAACAAATCCAAACAAATCCAAACAACATCTTTTGATTACCTTTTCTTCTCGAATCATAAAATAATCTCTACGAAATATAACAACAAACAACAAATCCACAATAAATCCGACTAAATACATATAAAATCCATAACGAAATAACATATAAAAATATAATCTTGAAGCTATTTCTCTTTCGGTTATCAACACATAACGAGAGATATAGGTTGAGTTGTTACAATAATCTTGAAGCTATTTCTCTTTTAGTTGGATATTAGATGAGAGATGTGTTGGAGATTAGATGAGAGATCTGTGTTGGGAGTGTATTAGCAAAAGGGGGCGGGCTGATTTTAGATAAGAAGAGATAGGGTTATGAAGTGTGGACTGTGTGGTGGTAATTTATATACCCTAATGTTAACAGGTCTTTAACAGGTTTTAACAGGTCGGACCTGTTAAGACACGAATATTAACAGGTCTTAACAGGTCTGACCTGTTAAGACACGAAACCTGTTAAGGTTAAGACACGAACCTGTTAAGAACAGGTCGTGTCGTGTCGTGTTAACAGGTTTCGTGTCAAAATTGCCAACCCTAATTTTGATGTTAGGCATGTTTTTAAGTATGGATTTTTGCCATAAAAATCATTTTCCGGTTTAGAAATACAACTCAACGAAACTCATCAAGCATCCTTAACTTTTCTTTTTGGTTTATAAATAGGAGGATGCAATAGACAAAAGGGGCGAAGATCATTAATAGTAACTATGTTTCATTATTATTTCACTAAAGCGTAAAGCCACTTAAAACCCTACTAAAATCACTCAAATTTTGCGTCAGTTATAAAAAACAATCAAGTTTCAATGTCGTTGTGTTATTGTGAAACTTTTTACGAGTAAGTGACCAAAATTTGTTTCGTTATTGTGAAACTTTTTATAAGTTGGACTGGAAGAACTTATGAAGTTAGCTTCAATAAGCTCTAGTTGTTTGCCTTCAACCTAGCAACCAAATGTATTGTTGCGTTTTAATAGCACAACATGGTAACCTGCTCAAATAAATATAGCCAAATACCATCTTAAAGAAATACAATTTGCTCAAGTTGAAAGATTAAATAAATAAATCATATCTAAACTACCCTTTCAATAACTCTAACATGTAACATCACAATTCACAGATACAAAGACATGTCAATGACAACCCATTAGTAATTATATCAGGTGTTGATGTTACCTTTTTCTTTGTATGTACAAACCAACATCATTTGAATTCTGAGCTTAACATATTTGAACTCATAAACTCAAAGAGTTCCCCGGTCATTGTCTTGTGTTCTTAACACATGCTACTATGTTCTAAAGGCATCAGGCGCAGTCGGGTGTTATAGACCCGCATTATAGAAAAAGGTCCTACCTAGTCAGCTAATTTTCATCTTATAACTCTGATCCTATAACTTAGCTCAAAAACACGCCTTAAGTTTTTACATTGGGGCTTTGGATAATGATATTGAAATGCATGTTAGGACGTTTAAACCAGAGTTTGGCTAATGCTTATTATTTGTCCAAACTGCAAGAGGCAAACAATAATGCAAAAGGAATGCAAAACCCTTGTTTCCAAGTCCTAGATACACACCAAACTATGCTAACCACACTTATGAGAGGCCAAAACCTATTGTTCCATTAGTATTGCCATCAATTGTGAACAATAATAGACCAAAAACCAGTTTGGAATAAACCACCACAAAGGAGGCAGTTAAGTCAAAGAGAATTGGATGAAAAAAGAGCCAAGAACCAATGTTTTACTATGATCATACGGACTACCATCCCGTTTCTTTTATGTTTGTTTAAGTTTTTGTTATTTTGTTTTTAGCTTAAGATTGAGTCGAGTCTTGGCTTAGCAACATTGTATAGTGCATGTATTTGATCATGATAATTAACTCGCCACCATTAAAATACCATTTATTCCAACCAAACCGTGTTTATCATATCCCTACACCTTACGTTACAACCCTTTTGAAAGCCCTCTTTGATAGTTTATCTTAGGTGCTTACGCCTAGTCGAGGAGTAATTGATCCTCTCCCAAGCCTATGGTAATCTATTTGCTATGACAGGTAGTGAGAGATATTTTCCGTTTTCATTTATGAGATATAATTCTATGACACTTTAGAGATGAGAGTATCCAAACACTATTTGTGAGGTGCTAGTGTATGATATCCGTGCTTATTATGATTAGGGTCGAATAACTATTTGTTGTAATTACTTTTATAATTGTGTTAAATGACCCCTAACTCATATTTTGATTGGAATAAAAGCTCATTTGCTTGAGGACAAGCAAATCCCAAGTGTAAGGGTATTTGATGAGACGAAAAGTGTACCCATTTTAAGGGGTCATTTAAGCCCTAATTCGAGTAAATGTGATCAAATATTGCCCTAAATTGTTCCTTTTGTCATTTTAGGTACTTTTGAGAAGAATTCTGGAAAACATGCAAATTTGGACGTTTTTGGAGCATAAAAGTGAAGAAAACGACAAAGTCTCAAAAGAAGCTGGAAAACCTTCCTGACGGCGTCAGAGTCACAAGGTGACGCCGTCAGCCAACGTTGACAAAGGAGTAAAATCAGATTACACTAGACGCCCTATGAAGAAAACAAGATGTTTACACCTGACGGCGTCAGGTGTTAGAGGAAGTAGGTCGTCAGGTGTAATGCTAAAGAGTGACGGCCCAGAGCAAATTAAAGAGTGACGGCGTCAGAAGTAGATCTAGGCCATCCGAGAACCCTAATGGCGATGAGCTAACGGTGTCAGAACCCATAAGCTGACGCCGTCAAAATGTAAAATCTATATATACTTTTCTATTTTTCATTCATTAGTGTGGAACTTTTGGTGCAAGTTTGGGAAAAACCCTAAAGACGAATTTGGCTGTATTTTCAAGGGTTTTTCACCCTTGAATCCTTCATGTTCAATTAAAGATAAGTCCTCACTTAAATTAATCAATATGTCTATGTGTTGGTTAATTATATCTTATGCTTGTCTTTCAATTAACATGCTAGGCTAGATTTTTCTTGTGTTTGCTTAGATCTAATGAAACCTAACTATTAATTATTGGTTGATTGGTGTGTTATTACTTTTTTGGGATGAATGTTTCATCAATGTTAGGCTTAAGAAAACTGGCAATACTCCTATATGGTAACATGCTTGAACGTCTTAAGAAACATGTAACTAAGGCATACTAGGTTATTAAGGTAGTATTTAACGCATGAGCCACTGTTTACAATCCCTATGATTATGTGTACGCATAGTTGTAGGAGGAGATAAGAGCTCATAGAATTGGGGAGATATGTATGCCACCCCATGAATTGTTAAGGAATACACCCGTCATCCACGCAAGTAATACATACACCAATTAACCGGTAAAAGATAGTTAGGGAGTAAGGAAGTCTAAGTAAACACATTTGTCTCCATATAAGTTTTCACAACCACAATAGTTTAGTTATTTTATTTTTATTGCAATTGTAGTTTTTGGGTTAGTTGACTAGCAACTAATTCCGCCCACTCCTCCAAAACCCGAGATTTTACTTGCTTTCCATAAAATATAAAAATACAAAAATAATCTTCCTTCACCTTTAGACCTTTTAGAGTAGTTTTTCTATCCTAACGAACACTATTCCCTGTGAGAGAACGATCAATCCCCCGTACTTACCACTACACTATACTACACCGACCAGGTACACTGCCTGGTGGGATTGCAAGCTTCTCAAGATCCCTTGAGAGGTAAAACCTGTTGCGTGGTCGCAATCCCACGTCATCAGTAACGTATGGTCGAAGTCCTCCTACACAAATCTCATATGTGGCTAGTGTCTCTCATGTGGAAGTTGTGGATAGATCATTGGTGGCTAGGGAATTTGCAATTGCTCTGCTTCAATTCCATGTAAAGAAGGCTCAAGACGGAATGAAAGTAATTGCAGACAGAAATAGAAGTGACAAAAAGTTTGCAGTGGGAGATTGGTTTTTGTTGAAACTACAACCGTATAGACAAGTCCCTTTGAGGTTACACAAGCATCACAGGTTCTCTCCTAAGTTTTGTGGGCCTTTTCAAGTGGTAGCTAAATGTGGTGCACTTGCTTACAAGTTAATGCTTCCAGAGGGTGCTACAGTTCACAATGTTTTTCATGTGTCATAATTGAAAGCTTTCAAAGGACAACCTACTACTTCTGTTCCTTTACATGTTTGTTCTAATGAAGGTTTGATCACTGCTATTCCAATAGTTGTGTTAGACAGGGAGATAGCCAAAGTTAGGAATGTAACTGTGGTCTATTGGCTTATTCAGTGGTCTAATGGCTTTAGTGATGATGCTACTTGGGAGGTTGCAACTGAGATGTAAGCTAAATTCCCTACCTTCTATATATGTTGATTCTTGAGGACACGAATAATTTAAAGGGGAGTGGATTCTTATGAGCCAAATAACCAAATCAACAAAAGTCAAATGTCAGTTAGATACAATTCATTGGCATGAAAATTAGTTGTATTCATTTTAGCCTTTAAATACCATTTCATGCCATTCACTTTCACTATCAAGATTTGTAACAAACTTCTTACATCTATAATTCATCATAATATAACAAACATTTAGCTTGAATTTATATTCTTGCTAATTAGTGATTCTGGTTAATTGGTTTTCATTTCTTCATTTCTATTTGAAATCTGGAATTGATCACATCACATTTTAAGTGTTGGATCATGCTATTGTTCATTCGTTTTGACTCGATTAAATGCTTAAATGGTTAACCATGGCCCGAACCTCAAGTAACCACATATTTTGGTTACCCGCATGTCTAGGCAACCACTTAAAACGGTTTGGTTTTGAAAAAATAAAATGAGTTGCATACCTCGCGAGATATGATTTTTATTTTATAACAAACTGAATCGAACCGTCATGTGAACTGTTGATAAAAGTGACATCGGATTGAAGCAAACCCACAACTAAAATATGAAATATAATAAAAGATGACATACGGACATAACGTGGAAAACCCCAATAGGATAAAAACCACGGGCAAGGAAAGATACGTTTCACTAAGATGAAAATTAGGAGTTACACCTTCTCTCTAATTACAAGGATAAACACTAATCTTTTGTATCTCTTGTAATTAGGAGATACCACACAAACTCTCACTTTAACTCACAATCTAGGAGAGACTCACTATGCGAAAGTAGAAATGAGATGGGATGCAAATGAAGAAGGATTCATTGCCTTTTATAGGCACAATGTTTTGGCACTTGACACCATGCATGACTGTTGCATCCAAGTTGTTGTAAGATTCTCGTTTAGATATAATGTATCTTTAACAATCTCTCACTTGAAGATTAGATCGAGGCTCGGTCAATCTTCACACTACATCTCTCTTTGCCATTTTCATGTTGCTTACGTTTCCTCTAGGCCGCATGAGGATCAGCACCATATAAACTTGTCACAATTGATTGCTTTCGTCAGATAATCTGTCACGTTATTATCAGTATGAATTTTCAGCATATTCGCAGTTTCTTCTTCAACTTTCTCACGAACGAAGTGATACTGAACTGGTATATGCTTTGTCTTTAAATGAAATGTTGGATTCCTTGCAAGATACAAGGCACCCTGGTTGTCAAAAAATAGAGCAATTTTATCTTGTTTGTGTCGAGCTCTTCCAAAAACATTTTCAACCATACTGCTTCTTTGCTGGCTTAAGAAACTGCAACATATTCTGCTTCTATTGTTGACATAGTGACAACTTATTGCAGTTTTGAAACCCAGCTTATTGTTCCGCTAGAAAGTGTAAACGTATACCCAGTGGTTGATTTACTTCCGTCAAGATCACCTGCGTAATCAGAATCAACATATCCCTTGACAGTTAAATCCGATTCCCCATAACATAATGCAATATCCGAGGTTCCTTTAATATATATATAAAGATCCTCTTCACAACTTCCTAATGCCCTCTACTAGGTTCCGCCATGTACCGACTCACTACTCTCACTGCATGTGCAATGTATGGTCTCGTACAAATCATTGCAAACATTAAACTTCCCTTTGCTGATGCATACGGTACTCGAGACGTCTTCATCCTCTCCTCTTTACTGCTAGGACTCATCTTGGAGGCTAACTTGACATTAATAGAAAACGGGTTGATATTGGCTTACAATCTTGCATATTAAACCTTTGCAAGATTTTCTTCACATAAATTTTCTATGAAAGCTAAATTTTCCTGCTAACTCTATCTCAGTGAATTTGCATCCCTAGATTCTTGTTTGCGGGTCCCAAGTCTTTTATCTCGAATTCCCTAGCAGTTGAGCCTTCAATTTATTGATACGATCTTTGTTGGGGACTGCAACCAACATGTCGTCAACATATAACAACAAGATGACAAAATCATTGTCTCCAAACCTCATGTAATATGCACAAGGGTCTGGGTGTAGTATGTTATATCCAAGGCGAAACATGAAAGAATCTCGTATACCAACACCGCGACGCCTGCTTTAAACCATACAAAGATTTGTTTAACTTGGAAACCAAGTTCTCTTTTCCTTTTTGTTTAAAACCTTCTGGTTGGAGCACGTAAATTTCTTCCTCAAGATTTCTATGAAGAAATGTAGTTTTCACATCTAGCGGCTCTAGATGTAAATCATACGTAGCACACATTTCCAGAACCACTCGAACAATTGGAAAATATTTTGTTGAAGTCTACTCCCTCTTTCTGAGCATATCCTTTGTCTACCAATCTTGCATGATACCTCTCCACCTGGTCATCACCGTTCCTCTTTATCTTGTACACCCATTTGTTTCCAATTGGTTTTCTACCTGCTGGTAGTGACATCAGTTCCCACGTTTTATTCTTACGAAGAGCTTCAATTTCTTCTTGCATTGCTGACATCCAGAATGACGCATCTCAATTATTCAGTGCTTCTTGAAGAGTTGATGGCTCTCCTTCCTGTATAAGAAGACAATATGCAACATTGCTCTCCAAAACATAATTCGAGTACTACACCAGATGTTTTCTTTCACGATTAAGAGTACGAGTCGTTGGAGCTTGAGACTCTGTTGTCTCATTCACCTCGTATTGTGGTACGACTTCAAAAGAATCACTCGAATGAAATTGCTTTTCTATCTGTATTGATGTAGTTTCTCTTGTAGTACTATCACGTTCTTCAATCTCTTCACTTTTGTCTTCCATAAAGACAACATCTCTGATGACGACTACTTTGTGGGCAGTGGGGTCCCACAAGCGATACCCCTTTACTCCGTCAGCGTACCCTAAGAACAAGCACTTTCTGGATTTTGGTTCTTTGACTCGCTTTCCCGTCCACATCTTTATCGGTGTCTTCAACTCAATTGCAGTTGAAGGTGAACGATTTATCACATAGCATGAAGTATTGACTGCTTCTGCCTAGAACTATTTCTCCAAGCTTGCATTTGCTAACATTTCGCTTGGTCTTTCCAACAAGGTTTTGTTCATCCATTCTACCACTCCATTCTGTTGAGGAGTGTATGCTGTAGTGAACCGCCTTTTGATTCCTTCTTTCCTGCAAAAAGTATCAAATTCATCACCAGTGTATTCGCCTCCATTATCTGTCCTCAAATACTTGATCTTCTTTCCAGAATCAAGTTCAACCCGCGCTTTGTAAACTTTGAAACTTCAAACACATCAGACTTATTTTTTATTAGGTACACCCAACATCTCCTGGAATAATCATCAATGAATGATACAAAATACTTTGCTCCTCCCAGGGACAACCGGCGCCTGCCATACATCAGAGTGAACCAATTCTAGAATAGAGATACTTCTAGAATTTGATGTCTTGAATTTTAGGCGATGATGCTTGCTGATAACACAATGCTCACAAAAGGTAATTAAAAAAAAAAAAAAAAAAAAAAAAACTTTGTGAGGCCAGCAATTAACTTCCTTTCCACAAGAATCTTCATTCCTTATTCCGACATATTTCCAAGCTTCTGATGTCATGTTACTGCAACTCTATGACTTGGACTATGTGAAGTAACAGATGCTTCCACCTCCTCGATTATCTCTCCTTTCAGTTGGTATAAGTTTGCAGCCACATTTTCTCCTTTTATAAGTAAAAGAGCGTCTTTTATAACTTTCATGATCTTGTTTATATTTCAACCTTACAACCAAGATCATCCAGTTGTTCTAGAGACAATAGATTTTTTTCCAGGCCCTTCACGTGTCGCACATCCCGAATAGTACGAACTGTACCATCATGCACCTTCACCATGATATTTCCAATTCCAATGATCTTTAGTTCATGATCATTGCAATTGTACATAGATCCGCCTCCAGAGATAGGTTTATATTGATGGAAACCATTCTCTTCTTGCGGTCATATAAAAAGTAGTTCCCGTATCGAATAACCATACATTTGCAATCTCTTTCTGCCTTCATTTGCAACTGCTGCTTCACAACACAAAGGTTTACAATCTTCTGAAGTGCTAGCGATATTTCCCTAAGGATTAGAGGTATTTAAACCCCGAAAATCTTTCTTAAAGTGACCCGGCTTGCCACATTTGTAGCATGTAAAATTCTTTTTCCTTCCTGTTTTAGATTTACCATAATTGTGACTCCCACTGGAGCCAGGTTCCATTGACCTCCCTTTCGTCACCACCAAAGCCTCCATCTGTCTTGAACTGGTCTGTCTATCCTCCATATTATTACGCTTGTTTTCTTCTTCCAGAATAGCGGCTGCAACATCATCGAAAGAATATATAGTTCGAAAGAGCATTACTGGTTAACTTGATGATAAGCTGGTCATATGAGTCATGTAAACTTTGAATTAGAATTTCAGCACGTTTTGTGGCTCTATTTTACAACTCAAAGACGTGAGCTGAGAAAATAGAGTATTCAGGTTATTAACATGCCCAATCACTGAAGTAGATTCCGTCATGCGAAGAGCATAAAGTTTCCTCTTAAGAAACTTTTTATTGTGGACCGATCTTGCCTCGTACAATTAAATAAGATGATCTCAAATCTCCTTTGCACTTTTCTTCTCCTCTATGCTTGACAAAACTCCATCTGCTAATGCCAGATGAAGATTTGCAATAGCATTTCTGTCCATCTCGTCCTATTTACTATCATCCGTGACCTCAGCTGGCCTTTCGTCAATGGCCGCTAAACATTTATCCTTTCTAAGGACAACCTTCATCTTTAATTTCCACGGCGAGAAATATTCTCATTGAATTTTTTGATTTCAAATTTCGCCGCCATTGCTATAATTACAATATACTTTTTGACAAAACTATTATTTGTTAATAATGGTAAGGAACACCTTTTGAGTGAGTATAGTCTTACTCATCTTTTGATGTTGAGGGTCCACTTATTAGTTGCAACCACTGAGCATACGATAAATAATTATACACGCACCCAACCTTAGCTCTTGATATCACTTGTTGAGAAAAGTGACACCGAATTGAAGCAAACCCACAACTAAAATATGAAATATAATAAAAGATGACACACGTATATAAAGTGGAAAACCTCAATAGGGCAAAAACCACGAGTAAGAAAGATACGTTTCACTATGATAAAAATTAAGAGTTATACATTCTTTCTAATTACAAGGATAAACACTAATCTATTGTATCTCTTGTAATTAGGAGATACCACACAAACTCTCACTTTAACTCACAATCTTGGAGACACTCAATATGTAAAAGTAGAAATGAGATAGGATGCAAATGAAGAAGGATTCATTGCCTTTTATAGGCAGAATGTTTTGCCACTTGACATTATGCATGACTGTTGCAATCCAAGTTGTTGTAAGATTCTCTTTTAGATACAATGTATCTTTAACATGAACACCCTTGCTGCGTGGCATCACCTTCACACGTCAAGCCTCATTACGGCTCCCCCTTCACCTGATGCTCCAATTTAGAGATGGAGTATGTTTGTGTTTAAGCGAATATTTTTATTTCATGAGTTTGATGTTAACCATTATAAAAGTTTTGATAGATTTAATAGAAGTGAATACTTATGTCAAACTCAATTAATAGCAATAAGTAAGCTAACACAAAACACCCCTTTGAGGTATTCAAATACCCCTTGAGTTATTCAAATAGTAGTCAACAAGCACTACTCATTCCTACTTTTGTTTTATCAATCATCCACTACCAACCCAACACACAAACACAAGTGCAAACAGAAACACACACTCACTTGTTGCACTTACATATGTCCAAGAAACCATAANTATAATTACAATATACTTTTTGACAAAACTATTATTTGTTAATAATGGTAAGGAACACCTTTTGAGTGAGTATAGTCTTACTCATCTTTTGATGTTGAGGGTCCACTTATTAGTTGCAACCACTGAGCATACGATAAATAATTATACACGCACCCAACCTTAGCTCTTGATATCACTTGTTGAGAAAAGTGACACCGAATTGAAGCAAACCCACAACTAAAATATGAAATATAATAAAAGATGACACACGTATATAAAGTGGAAAACCTCAATAGGGCAAAAACCACGAGTAAGAAAGATACGTTTCACTATGATAAAAATTAAGAGTTATACATTCTTTCTAATTACAAGGATAAACACTAATCTATTGTATCTCTTGTAATTAGGAGATACCACACAAACTCTCACTTTAACTCACAATCTTGGAGACACTCAATATGTAAAAGTAGAAATGAGATAGGATGCAAATGAAGAAGGATTCATTGCCTTTTATAGGCAGAATGTTTTGCCACTTGACATTATGCATGACTGTTGCAATCCAAGTTGTTGTAAGATTCTCTTTTAGATACAATGTATCTTTAACATGAACACCCTTGCTGCGTGGCATCACCTTCACACGTCAAGCCTCATTACGGCTCCCCCTTCACCTGATGCTCCAATTTAGAGATGGAGTATGTTTGTGTTTAAGCGAATATTTTTATTTCATGAGTTTGATGTTAACCATTATAAAAGTTTTGATAGATTTAATAGAAGTGAATACTTATGTCAAACTCAATTAATAGCAATAAGTAAGCTAACACAAAACACCCCTTTGAGGTATTCAAATACCCCTTGAGTTATTCAAATAGTAGTCAACAAGCACTACTCATTCCTACTTTTGTTTTATCAATCATCCACTACCAACCCAACACACAAACACAAGTGCAAACAGAAACACACACTCACTTGTTGCACTTACATATGTCCAAGAAACCATAACCACATACCTTAAAGTCCAAAGATCCTTATCATTATTCACTTGTGTTCCATCTTCATCTCTTTGACCCACAAACCCCTCCATTAAAAAAATACCCACCAAACATTTTTCTTTATTATTTATTCCTTTGTCATATCAAACATATACCCATAATATATTCACTAGCAAAACCATATAATGTTAAAAACCAACATTAATACCATCTTTAAAATAAGCCAAGACTTGTCAAAGGATATTATGCATGATTCTTGGATGCTTCTGCTATTATTATGTCATCATATTTTTTGGCATTTATTGTGTGAAAAAACATGATGGTAAAAAAAAACATTATAGTTATTTTTTTATACACGTATCTATTAATATCTCATATTCAACCTTGTTTTTTTTTATAGTAGCAAGCAGCTTTTGGTGTGAAGAAAAGGGTTCATTTTGTTAAATATGTTGAAGGACTCAAAATCAAGATCAAAAAACTATGTTCATGAGCATCATGGTAGATATGTTGAGACTGACCCAACTGGTAGATATGGGCGGGTAAGAATTACTATATATGATGTTTGGTTTAATGGGTCAGTTTTTGAATGTGTTGAAATGGGTCATGTTAGTGTTTTGGGTTGCTTGTTGAAATGCTTATTGGCTTTAATGATAAGTTGTTTAAAGCAGTTTAAATAAGCAATCTAAAAGACTTCAAAATTGTTTTTGTATCAGCAATAAGCAGTCCCAAACGCCTTTTATAAAGTTTAGTTCTTTTATGGGTGTTTGGGATTACTTAAAAACTTATTAAGAGCTTTTGAATTGAACATTTGCAGGCTGGTTATTTGAAAACATTTTATTTCAGTCACAAGTAATAAGATTAGCAGTTTGAATTAAAAAAAGGCTTCTTCTACTTTTGTGTGTGTGTGTGTATTAAAAGGCAATAAACTGTTTTAATAAGCAATTCCAAACACCCTCCTAAAAAAAGGTTCATTTTTGTTGTTGTTGGAATGTTTGTTGTGGCAGATTTTGAATTTAATGAATACAGTACATTATATGATTATGGCGTGTTTATTGAAAACAGAATGTTTGATTACTTGTGTATAAATGTGTTTAGTCTTATTCTTGGTATGGTAGAACTAGAAACCATCTAAATATAGAGTTTTTTAGTTTAGATGGTTTTGTTTATCATCTTAGATTATAACGGAATTTGATTAGTTAAAGTTATGAAGTGATCGAATTTAAATTCTAATTTCATGAGGGGTTTGGGGGGGTTTTGGATTGCTATTCAACAACAACAACAACAATAACAATACCCAATCCCGCCCGAGCAGGGTTTTGGATTGCTATTGCAAACTGATTATCTGATTATATCGTTTTCAAATCAGTTTTGAGTGTTATGGATGGAGGCCATGTGACTCTGATTATATGATTATTTTAGGGTCAACTAATTAGTTTTGAATAATCCGTTATAGATTAGCTCATCAAAAATTTATTATCTGGTTCTTCTAAAATGCATAATCCATATCAAAACAAAATCCTAAATAAAGATTTTGAATTTGTGGAAAGAATATGAAACTACTTTTGTTAGTGTTATACTGTTATTTAATGCCTTTGTAAGATTAAAAAAGAAGAGAATTTTGATACAAAATTTGATAAGGAGTAGCCTTTTTAGGCATTTTTGTATGCGAGTAAAATAATCTAGTCTTTTGATGGACAGAGTATGTAGTTGGAATCCATATTTCTGTAAACTATAGTGAGAGTAAAATTAAACAGGGATTGTTTAATAACAGGATTCACATTCTTGAGAAAAACGTGCACCTTTAGCCTATATGTCTTCAGCTAGCCCGTTTAATGCTTCTTATGATTTGATCCTCAATGGATCCAACTTATGTGATGTATTTTTCTAGCTCGTTGCATTCTAGTGTTTCATCAGTAATTAGAAAGGCTATGTAGGCTTGTTTTAATAGGGTCTAAAAACTAATTGTATTAGCCAAATTGCTTGCAATGCCAAATAGCATGTTGGCGGATCCAAAACTGCATTTTCGTGACAGCTTTTTGGTGGATACATTATAAATTCAATCTTTTGTGTTTGTTTTTTTACATACACATTTAAGGTGGCAATTTTGGCCCCATTCCCTTATGAATGGGTCAATTTGGGTATGTTTTTTCTCTACAGAGGGAATTAAGAAAGCTAGCTAAAAAGAATTTGGGTCAACTGAGTTTAACGGGTTGAACTGAAAGTTGCTTAAAGTGTATAGTCAGTCCTTAGAATCTATCAGATCATTTAATTCGAAAAAATAAATTATTATTGACAACAAAGATTTGTCCGTATTGAGTCAAAGTATTCTGATTATTTTGCTTTTTGATGAATGAAATATGATTAGTTTAAGGAAGTGCTCGGAAGAGGGGCAATGAAAACCGTCTACAAAGCAATTGATGAAGTTCTTGGTATGGAAGTGGCATGGGGCCAAGTCAAGCTTCACGACTTGCTCCGATCTCCAGAAGACTTGCAACGTCTCTACTCAGAGGTTCACCTTCTCGGCACCCTCAATCATGAATCAATTATCAAATTCTACACTTCGTGGATTGACGTGGACCGAAGAACCTTTAATTTCATTACTGAAATGTTCACTTCTGGAACCCTTAAAGAGTAATGCTTTTATCCCACTATTTATTCATGCTTTTTTTTTTTTTTTTTTTTTTTTTTTTTTTTAATCCTAGTGCTAATTCAGGAACAACTATTTGTGCATGTGCAGATACAGGAAGAAATATAACAAAGTGGATATTCGCGCTATAAAGATATGGGCTCGCCAGATCCTGTCGGGCCTGATTTATCTTCATGGCCATGACCCTCCCGTGATCCATAGGGACCTTAAGTGTGACAATATTTTTGTAAATGGTCATCTGGGACAAGTGAAGATTGGCGATCTTGGTCTTGCGGCCATTCTTCGTGGCTCGTGTAGAGCACATACTATTATCGGTATATCTCTACCGTTGTGTGTACGTGTGTGTTTGTATATTCTTACTTCTTAGCTAGCATTAGAGGGGACAGTTTATACCCGAACTTATGTGTATATAGGTTTGTTCGAGCTATGTTTTATTATCAACTTGTCAAACAGGTCTTTTGTCCATTTTTTTTTTTTGTGTCAGTAGGTATTTAATATGTTAAATATAATTACAGAAAGTCCGAAAGTTATATAATTAGAGTAATAATATAAAAACTTCAATAAACCAATTGAAGAGGTAGTATACATGCAGCCTATGAAAATACACTTGGGTTGAATTTGATCCGGTTTGACCTATTTCATTCTATGCTAGTATTTCTATGTGACCCATTTTTTAATAAAGATTAATATGAATTGATCCATTCATAACTACACTGTGCCAAATTGCTACTGCTTCCAGATTTTCACATTGATTCAACTATGAATCAACCCTTTGGCTACCCTATGCTAACATTTATTGTTCTCCCTTTCAGGCACACCAGAGTTCATGGCACCAGAACTATATGACGAAAACTACGACGAGTTGGTTGACGTGTACTCGTTCGGCATGTGCGTCCTAGAAATGCTAACTCATGAATATCCATATAGCGAATGTACCAATCCTGCAAAATTTAAAAAAAAAAAACATGGTAAGAACAAATTTCAATACCAAAAAAAAAAAAAAAAAAAAAAAATCCATATCAGAAATTTAAAAAACTTATTGTGCAACCCCTTTTCAGGGCAAGCTTCCACGAGCATTCTACAAAGTCAAAGACCTTGAAGCCCAATGCTTTATTGGAAAATGTTTGGCTAATGCTTCAAATAGGTTATCAGCCAAGGATCTAATGCTTGATCCATTTTTAGCAATGGATGAAGACGAGTTGGCACCTGTATCAAAATATGCTCAACAAAAGCCATTTATGAATGATGATATTGAACTTGAGAAGCTAAATTTGAACGGATATGCACCACGAACCAACATGTCTATTGCAGGGAAATTGAATCCGGATGATGGCACCATCATACTTCGGGTTCAAATTGCTGATGCTGAAGGTATTACTCCTTATTTCAACTCAATTTTTGTTTGGATTTGCGTTTCAAAATTAATAATATGATTATTGTGACTTCAAGTCAATTATCCGTTTTTTAGGCTTCCAAAAACAAATCCTGCTTCTTCATATGATATGATCACTTTTCATAATCACTTCATATCAGCCGCAGCAAAACTGATTTTATAAAGAAAGAGAATCACATTATTTACCCCTTCTTTCTGAACTAATTTGAGATAACTTTATCCTCATTCAACAAAGCTCACTTTTTGTTAGAGTTCTTATTTTGTCATTTTATCTATTATTATATCCTTATATTATCGGATTTTTCGAACGCCTAAACATCTAGTTATTTGATTATTACAACTTTTAGCAGCAAAAGCACATCCAAACACTATTTTCGATAATCATATAGCTTATTATTGATCCTGATTATTCAGTATCACATAATCACTTTCAAAATGCACATCCAAACACTCGTTATATCTCTAGGATGATATAAATTTACGACTTAAGAAATTCATCTATGGTATGCAGGTTCAGTGAGAAACATATACTTCCCATTCGACACATTAAATGATACGCCGGACGAGGTTGCATCTGAAATGGTGAAGGAGCTCGAGATTGCTGACTGGGAACCGTCTGATATCTCTGACATGATTGAAGGCGAGATTTCAGCTCTCATACCTACTTGGAGCAACCCGCATAAACTAGATCACTACCAAATACTTAATCTCAATCAAGATGAAGACGATGATCACCACTATCCATATTCGTCTTCTTCATCATCTCAGTTATCATTTTCAGGCATAACCAGAAATGATTCGCTGCAAGGTAAGCTTTAAATTGCTTACAACTGATAAAAAAAAAAAAAAGCTACAAAAATGGCCCCGTGATTTTACTTATAACTATAGGATTGGTCCCTCGGTAATACTAATTACGGATATGCTTCCTAGAAATACTGTTTACTTTCATATTTGGTCACTCAACTATTTAACAAATCTTACTTTTAATCTGTAAATGGTAAAGGACGAAAGACCATTAAGTAAACAATTTTTCTAGAAACCATATACATATTTAGTATCGAGCGAGAGACCAATCAGTAAATATGAGTGAACCACATTGACCATTTATGTTAGTTACTCTAAAAAGCAATTTTTTAGCTGCTCGTTAACAACAAATTATCAAGTTGTTGGTAACTTGCAGCTATTCAAATAGTAACGGTCTAAATTAAACATTAATGCAGGTCACTTATATGATGACACAAGTTCTCAAGGGTCTGTAGTTTCAGGAACATATTCATATTTGAGTTACGGTTCCCCTGAAGAACACGACTATCATACTTCAAGCCCTAAAGACAGGGCTCACAATTCAACTAGGTTTGGTCATGGAGATGAAGCTTCCAAGAATCACGAAAGACAGTCAAATGTGACCGTTGATTCTCATAGAGCTTCGACATCTAAAGCTAGCACAGCGAGTGGACCTAGGCTAACAAGAAACCGCTCATTGGTTGACATGAGAAGTCAACTACTTCATAAATCTTTGGTGGAGGAGGTGAGTAAAAGACGTTTGTCCAAAACAGTTGGAGCTGTTGAAGATGTCGGGTTCCAGAATCCTATTGATGTTTCAAAGTCAAGGCTCGGAGGTGGTCATCGACACAAATACAAAGGGAGAAGAGTTTGACTAGACCCAAATGCTTATTATTATTCTCCAAACAAAAGTGTGAGTTGTGTGTTTGTATAAGGAACCTGGTTTAGGCATCGTTCACAGTTTTGGTCTGAACGCGGTTCTGGTGCCATTAACTAGGAGGATGGTATTGTATCTTGGGCTGGTTCCAAAGAGCTGCCTTAGAGTGATATCACTTTGATCCCATGTATAAAAACGATCAAATCGATAGTAATGTATAAATTTTACTACATAATGTGTAAGTGTTGCAACATTTTTTCCGAAGTCGCCTTGTTATAATTTGATACAATTTCTTTTGCCAAAAAAGATAGCTAATGTATTTCAAATTTACGAATTTTTTTTACCCCATATATCTGAAATGTAACATGAAAAAGGGGATTTTGAAATCTTGATAAAAAGTTGAATAATTGAGATTCTTCAAATTTTGGCTTCTTAACTATTTCTTGCAGTGACAAAAAGTCATTGCATTTGAATTCAAGTGATTGCATTTTTGGTTATGTCCAATAAGACCACACATGGGGGTGGGCCTTTTAATGTCTAAAATGGTCAAATACTTGAATATTTAATAATGTACAATCTTTAACATATGAAGTACAAATTAACATAAAAAACTTTCTATAGATAATTGTCTGTACACTAGCGTTCGGGATGGAAAATGTCATTTTCTTTGGTTCAATCTTTTAGGGAATATATGTAGAAGACGAGTTGAATGACACCGGATTGAAGTAAAACCGCAACTTAAATATGAAATATAATAAAAGATGACATAAAAATTTAATGTGGAAAACCCCAATAAGGTACAAACCATAGGAAAGAAAAGATAAGTTTCCACTATATAGAAAATTAGGAATTACACTTCTCTCTAATTACAAGAATAAACTCTTTTATATCTCTTGTAATAAGAAATATTTCATAAACTTACTAATAACCTCACAAGACTAGGAGAACTTTTGCATGTGTTTAGAATGAGATGATCAAATAAAACAATGGAGCCTTCCTTTTATAAGCAACTTTTGAAGCCAATAACCAAAGAGAAAGCTTATTTCATGCTTCCAAAAGTCATCAATCTTTCAAGCTTCCAAAATCCAATAACTCTTCAATGTCCAACAATCTCCTACTTGAAGATTCGATTGAAACTCAATCAATCTTCATACGTCATCCAACGTTGGCATTTTCGTCGCTTACGTTTCTGCTAGGTTGCATGTGGATCGACACAATATCAACTTGTTACAGTTGATTGCTTTCGTCAGATAATCTGCCACGTTATCATCAGTGTGAATTTTTTGCATATCCACGATTCCTTCTTGCACTTTCTCACGAACGAAGTGATGCTAAACTCGTATAATGATTTGTCTGAATGAAATGTTGGATTCCTTGCTAGATACAAGGCGCTCTGATTATCACAAAATAGAGTAACTTTCCCTTGTTCATGTCCGAGCTCTTCCAACAACATCTTCAACCATATTGCTTCTTTTGCTAGCTTGAGCAACTGGGACATATTATGCTTCTGTTGTTGATATGGCCACAACTAACTGCAGTTTTGAAGCTCAACTTATTGTTCCGCCAGAAAGTGTAAACACATACCCATTGGTTCATTTGCTTCCATCAAGATCACCTGCATAATCAGAATCAACATATCCTTTTACAGTAAAATCTGATTCCCTGAAACATAATGCAACATCTAAGGTTCCTTTAATTTATCTAAGGATCCTATTCACAGCTTCCCGGCGCTCTCTACCAGGTTTTGCCATGTACCGCACTACTCACACACTACATGTGCAATGTTTAAACTTTGTACAAATCATCGTAAACATTAAACTTCCCACTGCTGATGCATACAGTACTCGACACATCTTCACCTTGTCTTTTTTAGTGCTAAACTCACCTTTGATGATAACTTGACATTAGTAGGAAACGAGGTTGATATTGACTTACAATCTTGCATATTAAAGGTTTCTTTAATGTATCTAAGGATCCTATTCACAGCTTCCCGGCGCTCTCTACCAGGTTTTGCCATGTACCGCACTACTCACATACTGCATGTGCAATGTTTAGTCTTGTACAAATCATCGTAAACATTAAACTTCCCACTGCTGATGCATACAGTACTCGACACATCTTCACCCTGTCTTCTTTAGTGCTAAACTCACCTTTGATGATAACTTGACATTAGTAGGAAACGAGGTTGATATTGACTTACAATCTTGCATATTAAACCATTGCAAGATTTTCTATATAGTAATAACTATTCTATGAAATCCAAATCTTCCTACTAACTCTAACTCAGTGAATTTGCATCCTTAGAGTCTTGTCTGCGGATCCAAGTTCTTTCATCTCGAATTCCCTAGCCAGTTGAGCCTTCAGTTTACCGATACGATCTTTGTTGGGGCCTGTTACCAACATTTCGTCAACATATAACAGCAAAATGATAAAATAATTATTTCTAAACCTCTTGAAATATGCACAAGCGTAAAATAATTATTTCTAAACCTCTTGAAATATGCACAAGTGTCTGCATGTAATCTGGTATATTCAAGGCTCCTGATGAAAGAATCAAATATTTTGTACAAACACCTCAGCACCTGCTCTAAACCGTACAAAGATTTGTTTAACGTGCAAACCAAGCTTTCTTTTCCTTTTTGTTTAAAACCTTCGGGTTTGAGCTTGTAAATTACATCTTCAAGATTTCCATGAAGAAATGCGGTTTTCACATCTAGCTGCTCTAGATGTAAATCATATGTAGCACACATTTCCAGAACCACTCGAACTGTTGTCATTCAAACCACAGAGGGAAACATTTTGTTGAAGTTGATTCCTTCTTTCTGAGCATATCCTCGCACGATACCGCTCCACTTGATCTTAATTGTTTCTCTTAATTTTATACGCCTATTTATTTCCAATAGCTTTTCTACCTCCTAGTAGTGGCATCAATTCCCATGTTTTATATTCTTATGAAGAGCTTCAGTTTCTTCTTGCATTAATGCCATTCATAGCGATGCATCTGGGTTATTCAGTGCCTCTTGAATAGTTGACGACTTTTCCTCCTTTGTAAGAAGACAATATGCAACATTGCTCTCCATAACACAATCCGAGTGCCACACTGAACGTTTTCTTTTACTATTACGAGTATGGGTCGCTGGAGCATGAGACTCATTTTTCCCATTCACCTCATGTTATGGTGCAGTTTCAGAAGAATCATTAAGTTGAAATTACTTTCCCATTTGTTGAAGTAGTTTCTTTTGTTTTGTATTCATCTTCTCCATTATCTTGAATTTTGTCTTCCGTAAAGACATCTCTAATGACGACTACTTTGTGGGATGTGGGGTCCCACAAGCGATACCCCTTTACTCTGTCAGCTGATGAACTCAAATAAATACATATTATTATCATCATTTATCCTATTTATTTGACTTGTTTTACTATATTATATATGAGAATCGGTACTTTAATGTTTACTTTAGTAATTCTTAGGTAAAAACAGGTAATAGGTGAAACTTGGCGATTTTGGACTAATTATGGAGCAAAACAAGCGAGATGTCAAAAGTCTACTGAAATCCAGAAGATGCGCCGTATCTCTCTCAATAGATACGCCGCAATATCATACTTAGATGAATTCGAAGACCATTTCCTGACTTTGAAGAATGCGCCGCATGTAATTATATCATGCGCCGCATATGAAACTTTGGTCAACGAAGAAGATCAAGCTCGTTCTACTCCAGATACGCCGCATTACACTTCTAACATATGGCGTATCACTATCAAGACTTCACCAGATACAATCCAAGATACTGAAGGACATGCGCCGCATAAAGATTCAAGTTACGCCGCATCTGAAGACGGTGTACGAATATTCCAGAATATATTAATCTTGGACCCCACGCGAAGTTAAGTAAATGCGCCGCATCTGCTCATTACATGCGCCGCATCGAACCCTAAGACAGAAACTATAAATACCCCAAGACCTAGACGAATTTTGTGTGCAACATAACCCTAAGGAGCCGAGTTCAGTCGAAGAAGCAACACAAGACACACCCCAAACGAAGATATTAGAGCTGTAAGAAGGTCCTGCATGTATTTAATTCATTAAGTAGTTTTGTTTTATTGTAATAGTACACTTTAATTCATCAGGATAGATGGGCATGTGTATGTGACTACGGAAAATCATACACACCTCTTAAAATTGCTTTCCCATCAATTAAAGTTTATATGATGATGTCTTTGGTGACTTATATTAGTGCATTGATAACCTCTGTGTCTAGCTGAGCACTGCTTGGGCTGCCATACCCCTTCCTCGCCTATTTAATCTGACGTCTTTGGATAAATAGGATAGTCATAAGTAATCATTAAGGGTTTACCCGCCGATATAATGAGATCCAACGAGAAAGATTTAACTAATATACACTTCATATAAAACTAGCAATAAAACAAGTGACAAGCTACTTAATTATCAGGACAGGTCTTCTTATAGTCTCTATTATCTATCTGTGTACGTGTATGCTATTCGCTGATTCGTGCTCATTAGTTTAATTTACTGTTTAATAAAACCAATCTGTGCCAGTCTCTCAGGCTGAACCCCCTTGCGTTAGATTAGGCTGTAAAACTAACTTAGGACATTAAAATACTGATTAGGTTAACTAGATAAATCGTTCCACTCTTAGTGATCGACACTCTACTTACCATTATATTCATACTGACCGGGTACACTGCTCGTTAAGTGTGTGTGTTATTGATAAGTCGGCTAAATATAAATTTAAAACTTGAGTAGGCATCAACACTGCTAAACCGCAAAGACACATCACGCGCATCAAGTTTTTGGCGCCGCTGCCGGGGAGTGAATTGTATTTATCTGTTATTTGATTAGTATTTTAATTAGATTTTTCTTTTTATTAGGTTTTTAGATTCTAACCACTAACTTGTTGTATATTAGTTAGATTGTATTCATTGTATAATTTGCATATTTACTGTTTTTGTTTGTTTTTATTTTTTGTATTTTTTTTTTATTTTTCTTTATTTTGTACTAACTGCTGTCGTTGTATTGTGCTGATACAAACGATACGGCGCATATGTTTCTCGGATGTGGCGTATTGCGTTTTAATTTTATAAATACAACGCGTTTAATAATTCGAGTACGACGTATCTTTCCCCAAGATACGGCGTATTCTGTTTTTAATAAGAATTTTTCAAACCCTAACGCCATATGACGCATCTGTTTTTGCAGATACGGCGTATTATATATTTAAATTAAAAACAGTTTTCGAATTAATTAAATAGAAGCGACGCATCGATTTTTATCGATACGGGGCATTTACTAAACCAAAAATCTTGTATTTTGGAACGTAACGAAAANTATTCTGTTTTTAATAAGAATTTTTCAAACCCTAACGCCATATGACGCATCTGTTTTTGCAGATACGGCGTATTATATATTTAAATTAAAAACAGTTTTCGAATTAATTAAATAGAAGCGACGCATCGATTTTTATCGATACGGGGCATTTACTAAACCAAAAATCTTGTATTTTGGAACGTAACGAAAATACGGCGCATTAGCTTTTGCTTATGCGGCGCATTTATTTTTATAAATATAACAGATTTTTGATATTTAACAGATACGGCGCATTCTAATTCAAAAAGCGGCTTATCTATCTTCTGAATAAAAGTCTGATTATAATTTTTAACGTAATAAGATACGGCGTATCCTCTTTCCAGGATACGGCGCATCGTTTGCAGATATCAGTAACTTTTATTCTTCTTATTCCCGAACGGAAAATATTCTGACATTACCTGTACTTTGGGAAGTTTTTACTTTGAAATCTACTTGTTTTAAATTTCAGGAACGATGTTTGATATTTTCCCAAACTGGTTCGGAAAACCTCGAAGAAATCTTACCATGGAAGAGTTTGCTCTTATAATCGCTCAAGCAAATGAAAAAGAACATCATGAAGCAAAGAACTTTATTAATGAATTCAAGGCTAGTCATGAGCTGTTACTAAAGGAACAAAACAATATGATCAATGGATTAGCAATTGAAGTGCATCAATTGTCAACAGTACTTAACAAGGTTCTATTGGTAAGGCACGACTTGAAAGGAATTACAACTAGAGGCGATAAATCAACCTTTCAAATTGGAGAAACACCTGAGGATAACAACACAAACAACATTTCCCCTGGGACTGTACCATCTGAGCAAGAACAACCAAATGAGACTAATCCAGAACCTGAAATTAGAGAAGAACCTTCTATTGAACCAAAACGATCAACGCTTCCTTTTCCACATAGGGTGAGGAAGGAAAAAGAAGATGCCTATCAAAGAAAGTTCCTGGAAAATCTCAAACAGCTGCTGACCACTTATCTAGATTAGAAAACCCCAATATGGAGGTGCTTGATGAAAGGGAAATCGCTGATGACTTTCCCGATGAACACCTTATGATGGTAAGAATTAAAGGTAAGGATAATACACCATGGTACGCCGATTATGTCAAATTTATTGTTACAAATGAAATTCCAAAAGGGCTAACATCTGATGAGAAAAGAAGATTTATAAATCATGCTAGTGAGTATATTTGGGATGAACCTTATGCCTTTAAAATATGTCCTGATAACATTATACGAAGATGCGTCGATGGAGATGATATCCCAGCAATATTAGCACATTGCCATTCGGGACCAATAGGGGGACATCATGGTGTTGTTGTCACAAGAAGGAAAATCCTTGACGCAGGATTTTATTGGCCCACTATCCTCGATGATGCAAAAGATTATATAAAAGGATGTGATGCGTGTCAACGATCTGGAAATATCACATCAAGAAATGAAATGCCACAAAACTATATCCAGGTATGTGAAGTTTTCGATATATGGGGATTAGACTTCATGGGACCATTTCCTGAATCTAAAGGTAATAAGTATATTTTAGTAGCCGTTGATTACGTGTCAAAATGGGTCGAAGCACAAGCATTACCAACAAACGATAGCAAGGTAGTGCTAAAAATTTTGCAAGGTTTGTTCGCTAGATTTGGAGTTCCTAAAGCAGTGATTAGTGATAGGGGAACACACTTTTGTAATCACCATCTAGGAAGAGCTTTGCAACAATATGGAGTGTATCACAGGGTTTCCACTGCATACCATCCTCAATCCAATGGGCAAACTGAGGTTACCAATCGGGCTATCAAACGCATTCTCGAAAAGACAACTGGATACAATCCGAAAGGGTGGTCAGAAAAGTTGAATGATGCCCTATGGGCATTTCGTACCGCTTACAAGACACCAACGGGATGTACCCCGTTCTGCCTTGTATACGGAAAAGCACGCCACCTACCGGTCGAAATTGATCGCGGTGCATATTGGGCTTTGAAACAATGTAACATGGATATGGAAACTGCCGCCAAGAACCGTTTCATGCAACTCAATGAACTCTACGAGCTAAGGGATGAAGCCTACAAAAACAATAAGATCTACAAAGAAAGAGCTAAGAGATGGCATGACTCAAGGCTACGTGGGGATAAAGCATTCACTATTGGAGAAAAAGTGTTGTTATTCAATTCTCGACTAAATATGTATCCGGGAAAACTTAAATCAAGGCGGACGGGTCCGTTTGTTGTTAAAAAGGTGTATCCATATGGGACTATTGAAATATGTGATAAAAATGGGTATCTATTCAAGGTAAACGGACAACGAGTTAAAAAATACTTTGATAATCAAATTGAAGACGCGGAGAACGAGGTGGTAGAGTTCGAACCTGAGATATTTGAATAGGAGCTGAATGTGAGTCTAACTTGAAGACTCTGGAATAAAGACAAGTGCTGACCGGGAGGCAACCCAAAATTTTTATCTTATTTTCTGTTTGTGTCGAGTCTGTCAAACCTGCAGAAGATGCGGCGCATCTCCATCATAGGATGCGGCGTATCATCTGCACTGGTCATATCTTTTTATTTTTCTGCATTTTTATTTTTAGACTTTAAAACATTCTGTCAGTTTATTTAATGTGGCGCATCCATTGTTAAGGATACGACGCATCTTTTATTATGATTCGTATTAATTCCAGGCTCGATACGGCGCATCCTCTTCAATAGGATGCGGCGTATCGACTGACCTGATGATTTTCAATTTTTAATTTTTTAAGTTTTATTTTCACTAACTACTAATGTATTATGCAAGTTTGAACTTTCTTAACTCAGGTGTGATAAAGTCTTGGTGGTATTATAAATTCCTGCACTTTCTGTGGAAACATCACTCATGAAGCTTAAACGTTCTCATCCACAAGAAAGTTGATTTTTGCTCATAATCACAAAATGGAGGATCATTCCGAGCAAATATCAGGGAAGTTTTTCCATTCTAATTCTTTTATTTTCTAGTTTTTTAACCTTTGACACAAACAACGAGGACGTTGTTTAACTTAAGTGGGGGGATGGAGAATTAGAACGCTTACTTGTCCTAAACTTTTCAAAATATACTTAAAATACGCTTAATATATCAAAATTTAAAATTTTTTTAGCATGTTTTTGTTTAATTCTAAATTACATAACCGCACACATAACCTTATTTCTTCCAAAAAGTAAAACTTTAGTGTGCCGGTGACTTGTAAACTTTAGAACTTGGCTTGTATACTAT
The DNA here is from genome assembly GCA_014162995.1 of Artemisia annua. Taxonomy (NCBI): domain Eukaryota; kingdom Viridiplantae; phylum Streptophyta; class Magnoliopsida; order Asterales; family Asteraceae; genus Artemisia; species Artemisia annua. The sequence continues at coordinate 181,640 of LBNU01037288.1, read as the reverse complement.
TCGAGACCACCATAATAAGTATTATCGATATAATTGGAGTGACTTGTCTAACTTGGTAAATTTCTAGGATTACACCCAAAAAGCCTTTATATGTTATGTGATATTAACTAACTACATTGGTTAGTTAACCCCCGTATAAACCCCTTTGTTTACTCTCACTTTTTCGTTACACCCTTACACCTTAGCCTACCCTGTAGATTGAAATCCGTGGTTAGTTACTTTAGGCAAAGTGTGTTTCCTTACATTACCTGTGTTCGCGTGTGTAATTCATTATCTTTGGTTAGGTCGGAAAATTGCACAATGCAATTGGAGTGAAAGTACATATTTAGTTTAGTTTTCGTGTGTTTACTACTTTCACTATTACAGTTATTTCTGAAAGTTATGAAAAGTATGGAAAAATTATCCGGAAAAATCGTGATAGAAAAAGTTGTAAAATTTTACACATAAAAAAAAAAAAAAAAAAAAATCGAAAAAATAGAAAATAAAAAGAAAAGAGAAGAAGTTGGAAGTTTGTTTAACCAACTTATGTAAAGTTTTGTATTAAGTGGGAGATATCACCACTATTTGTTGTTGTATTATATTTATGGATTGAATGTGAGTTGGCCGTTATGGGAACGCCAACTAAGGATTATTCTTTGTTTAAGATTTTATTGAGTATAATTCGTGTCTACCTAAAGCGTGAGTTACATGAGTCAAAAGCGTGAGTTATTCAATGATATGAGTCTTATTCATGGGATGGTTGGGAAAGTAATTAACCA
>LBNU01037288.1:145541-175708 GCA_014162995.1 Artemisia annua | reverse complement strand
TTTTTCTAAGGTGGGAGAGATCGTGGTTTCTGATTCTGATGATGAGGTGGTTGCTAACCCATTTGATGAGTCTGCTAATCTATTCGGTGGTGGCCAAGAGTTTGAGGATGAGTATGATGAATATGACTACGATGACTATGCGAACCAGGTTTATGATCTTCTAGGGAATTTGGATGCTTTTAATGCCATGTATGGCACCAAGCTTCAAGGTCTTAGGAAGTAACTTTATTTCGTTATGTCCTATGTTATCCTTTGAGTAATGGTTTGTTTTCTTGTTTAGAAAATAGGAAGTATCTTGTTATGTAAGCTTTTTTCCTATGTAACGGGCTGAGATATGGGATTTCACCCATATCCATTGTACTTAAACGTTTTTGATTAATATATTTACCAGGGTGCAGGATTACTCCCCTTTACCCAGACTAGCAACTAATTCCGCCCACTCTTCCAAATACCCGAGATTTTACTTGCTTTCATAAAATATAAAAAATACAAAAAGAATCATCCCTCAACCCTTAGACCTAATTAGAGTAGCTTTTCAAGCCTAACGACACTATTCCCCGAGAGAACGATCAATCCCCCGGTACTTGCCACTTCACTATACTACATCGGTCAGGTACACTGCCTGGTGGGGATTGCAAGCTTCTCAAGATCCCTTGAGAGGTAAAACCCTAGTGCGTGGTCGCAATCCCGCGCATCAGTGACACCAAATTAAAACAAAACCGCAACTTAAATATGAAATACAATAAAGGATGACACACGAATTTAACGTAAAAAACCTCAATAGGGTAATAACCACGAGCAAGAAAATATATGTTTCAATATATAGAAAATTAGGAATTACATAGATAAACACTTTTATATCTCTGTAATTAGGAGANCCGAGAGAACGATCAATCCCCCGGTACTTGCCACTTCACTATACTACATTGGTCAGGTACATTGCCTGGTGGGGGTTGTAAGCTTCTCAAGATCCCTTGAGAGGTAAAACCTAAGTGCATAGGTTGCAAAACCCGCGCATCACTAGGGATAGGCTGGTCAAACATGCAGGAACAGGAAAGTAAGCAAGGAAGTCACGACACAATAATAAAGGGACGGTCCCGTAATTAGGTGGACGGTCCGTTATCGTTTGGGGAACCGTCGGTCGATAAAGGACCGCCACCAGTTGGTTTGTCAGTTTTCAGAAAATGTTCCTAGTGTGTGCCAACATGAAACATATGTGGAGATGTGATTATCTCGACTCTAAAGAAAGAAAAACCTAAGAGATAATCCAAAGTCTCCTAATTTCAATCTTGCTCATCTTTCCATGTCGGATAAAATATTTGTTACATGATCCGATAAAGGATTTGAGCGCATCGTGCATGCATGGAAAAAAACGTTTTTGAATTGTATTAACAATGCAAGAAAATGTGATTTTCCTATTCGTGAGAAGATTTTAAACATATGAATTGGGGTTTTTATGCACAAAATTAAGTTTTCTTATTATCATGCAATAATGGTTGTTAATAAAAAGAAATAATTACTTCCCCAATTTTAATTTTTGTGCGCAAAAGAATCCAAAACTCAGATTAGAAGAAATGAACTTATTATGACTCTAAGAAGATATGTGTTCCATCATTCTTAATCCTAAACGAAGATAAAAGAATGGTTCACGCTTAAGGGATTTAGTGAGAATGTCAGCTATGTGTTCCTCCGTTGGAACTTTTTCAATAGATATGTTACCCTTTTGTACGTTATCCCTAAGAAAATGGTAACGAATTTCTATGTGTTTGGTACGAGGTGTTGCACGGGGTTTTTACTTAAAGCAATTGCTCCTTTATTATCACACATGATTGGAATATCGTCAAGTGTAATGCCATAGTATACGAGAGCTTGTTTTATCTATAGTGCTTATTGACATGCCTTTCCGGCGCTTACATATTCGGCTTTGGTTGTGGAGATAGCTAGTGCCGTTTGTTTCTTGGAGAACCAAGAAGTTAAGCAACAACCCATGAAGGTACAAATGCCACTAGTACTTTTTCGATCCACATAATCTCCTACATGATCAGAGTCAGCATAAACTATAGTTTCTATGTCGGTCCCCTTAGGATACAATAATCCTAAGTGCATAGTCCCTTTAATGTATCGAAAGATACGCTTAACTGCTTCTAAATGAGAAGTTTTGGGATCTTCTTGAAAGCGGGCACAAAGGCAGACACTAAACATGATATCGGGCCTACTTGCCATTAGGTACAATAAACTTCCTATCATACTTCTATACTTAGTACAATCTACGGATTCACCCTCTTCATCCTTGGTGAGCTTTGTGTCCATAGCCATTGGGGTTTTCATAGGCTTAGCATCTTCTAATCCAAATTTCTTAAGCATTTCCTTAATATATATTCCATCATGTTAATACAAATAATGTCAAAAACGTTATTTGTATTATTCGATCTTCTTGTGTTTTGATAATCACAAAATATAAAGACATGTTACGTAAAGTTAAGATTAATAAGTTTTTAATCGAGGAAAATCGTTTCTTCTACGTAGCTACTACAACGTCACTTCAGGTATGAACAAACTTTATTCCGTCATTAGTAAAGTGATCAAAGAATTTTTCTAAACTTACATTTTTAAGTTTAACAAAACATTTTCACAAAAGTATTTTTGTATTTTTAAAGAAATATTTTATTAAGAAAATATATTCAAAATTCAAATTTGTAACAGCTATATTTCCGCCAAAAAACAGTTGAGTTTGCACCAGATAAGTTTTCACCACGTCAAGACAAAACTGGGAGCATTTGTCGGGACGGTCCCTCAAAGTGGCCAGCGGTCCCTTAGCGATAAAGGACCGTCGCCTATTTAAGGGACCGCCCAGCTCTTTCCTGTCGTCTATAAATAGTAAACTGTTCCTTTCAGAAAAATAAGGTTTTCCACACACAAAAACTTTCTGTTTTATTTTTCTTTCATCTTTGATCACTATAACATGTTGGTATATGTTTATAAGTGATTTCCTCTTCCGCAAAGTGCAAGAGAAGAACTCTCAGCATAGATGAAGATTCGAGATGTTATAGGTGTCCACACACAAACGTAACAAGTGTTACGGTTATAGGTTCTGTAAATATTGTAAACACTTCCGACTTGTGTGTGAGTCGAGGATGGAGTTATGTGTGTGAACTTGGAAGGTGATGTAGATTCAAGAAGTCTTGTAACTAGATTAGTTCATGTATTTGTTGTGAGGATAGTGATGTCCTAGTGTGTAGGTTAGGACTTAGTTGAGTCATTATGTGAAGGTTTGGATCGGGTGAAGAACCAAGTGCGTCATTTGTGTGAAGGCTTGGATCAGGTGATCATCCAAGTAAGTCTTGTGTGAAGGCTTGGTTCGGGTGAAGAACCAAGTGTGTCATCTGTGTGAAGGCTTGGATTGGGTGAAGATCCAAGTTGGACAAGAGTGCTTGTTTGTGTGGCCACGTGGGTCTTGGAGTAGATTGGTTCTAGCTACGATTAGAACTCGACATTCCGCTTAGTGTCGTTAAACTTCGTGTAAGCTTGTGTACGGATTGCTCCACCTGAAAGAGTGTGTTGATATAGTGATTGACAACTCTCGAGTGTGGTACTCGGGGAGTGGAGTAGGACGAAGAGTGAGCTTCGTGCCGAACCACTATAAATCGCCGCGTATCTTGGTTGTGTTCTTTCCTTACTCTTTACATTACTTGTTTGTCTATGTTTGTTAGTAGCTAATTAGATATCACATAATAAGTAGAATTCAAGAAGTTTGCAAAAGAATATTAACCGGACCTAAAAACGGCGAAACGTTTTACAACTAAAAAGAAACGGTGAAACTATTCAACCCCCCCTTCTAGTTTCTACAATTAGTATCAGAGCCAGGTTATCAAGATCTTTAGAGTATACTGTACTTTAAAACTTGAATCGATCTATGGAGTCTGAAAGATATCTATAAGGGATCTACTTGAATGAGTCACCATTTTTCGAAAATGAAAACTTTGTCATTTGGAAAAATGAATTTGAAAGTTATGTGAAATCAATAGATCATAATCTTTGGCATGTCATTTCATTTGATGATTTTCAATCAATAAAAGTAAATTTAGAAAGTCAAAATTTCATAAGAAACTTTTGCAAAAACATTGAAGCAAAAATATTGATTTATAAAGCTTTGCCGAAAATTGATTTTGATAAAACAATTTTATTTCAAGTGGCAAATGATATGTGGTAAAATATTTTAGACTTTCATCAAGGGAATGTTCAAGCCAAAGATAATGAAAATATGAAGCTAGAAAGATACTTAGTTTAAGTAGATTCATGTACTACTAGTTTGAATGTTTTTGTTGTTGGTAGTGCTGCCGACAAGAATCACATAAGCAACCTAGTTGGTGTACCAATCTATAAGTCTTGAAATGATGACCGATAAAGAAGACAATGGGCGCCTAAAATGTGTTACTATTCAAGAGGGTGATTCGCCAAGTGAGTTTCATCAAGTCTTGCATCACATACAACACATGTTATAGTAATGTGTTATTAAGGATAGCTAGAGGCCAAGGTAAGTTCTCTTACAACCTTGACTATTATGCTTGCTATTTGAATGTTTGCTATATGCTTACGTGACTAAGTGATTAATCGTTACTCGATTGCATGCTAGATAATATATGTATGCTAATATGTGCTATATGCTTTGTGAGTATTAGACGCTATATCTAAACACTTATCCTTATTGGATTCAAGCAAATTATTTGGAAAAATAATGGTCTTACCACAACCATTATTTATAATGAATTTTGCGTCAATCAATCACTATAGACGATGCACACTCAATTCACTCTTTATCCTTTCTCTAGTTCTCGCCTATGAGTTTTCTTGGAACTTACATGATTGACTTCTAGCCTTCTCGATGCGAGTCTCGTCCTTGAACCTCGTTTAACGCCTTACTCTCTCTTTTCTTCTGTTTTGACTCAAAATCCACTCTTTATTCAAGCGTATCGAGTCTCTACTACATCTTTTGTCTCGATTCTACTCCATACCCATTCCTTAGCCTGCTCGTGCGTATTGAGTCAATTCCGTGTCTTAAAATACAAAGAGTTATGTTTTAAAGCGATTTAAAACCAAAGATTTTTCATAATGACCAAAACACCAAAAACCGGCAAAAACCACATTCTTACTGCCGGCGGTCCCTTATCGACCGGCGGTTCCATATCGATAAAGGAGCGTCCAACATTTTTAGCCAATACCCCATTTTTCCTACTGCAGATCATCTAGAACCAAACCAAACACACCCCTTGCTGCAGAAGTGACAAAAATCGATCTTATAACCCCAAAATCTCACTCACCCATAATCAAACTAATTCAAGGTTTACAAATTTAAGATCATCAATCACTAATACTTACTTATCACTCCATTGTAAGTTAACTCCTTTAATTTCATCCAATTATTTCGAATTAAACTATTAGGGTTTATATGAACATAAAATTAAAAATTGGGGATTCTCATTTCTTTGCAAAATTAACAACAATTGAAACCAAATCTAAACAATGTAGCTCTAGTAATATGCGAATTAACAAACGAATTAATACAATTTGTGAATTGTGAAAATGGGTCAAAAATGAGGTCATCCCCAATTCGCTTTTACTGTTGTCAATCTTGCTTAATCACGTAACAAAAACGTAGTAATGCATTGTTAATACATGTCAGAAATGTTTTCATAACTATGCAACAAATTGAATCAGGAATTTCGAAATTAAAATGTATTATGGGGGTATTTGGGATAACCTCAAAAATTATGGTCTAGCTAACCTAATGATAATTTCATATAGGTACAACCATGCCGCACATATTTGATTATGACCTTCATCGTACACATTCATACATACCAAAAATCTCTTTAGAACCCTATCTACCACCCTACTCCATTCAAAGCTTCAGAGACGTTGAGTCTCGTTACATTCATGAAGGATGAATTATCGATCATTCATATGTGATGCAGGAGCATATTGAAAGAGCCTTTCAACCAATAGGTCTAGACTGTTTACTCACTATCAATGAACATATTTGTCCACGCTTTATATTAGAATTCTTTCGTGAAAATAAGGTCAAACGTAGTCATGATAACTCAACACATCTTACCTTCAGTATAAGTCACTATGGCTTCTCTCTATCACTTGAGGAATTCGCTCAGATCCTTGGTATTTCATGCCTTGGGCAATGCGCCTGTTCAGAAGATCCTGAGTTAAATTCCTTAGTTGAGGAAAGTGAATGTGAAGGACCTTATGTCACTTACATTCCTTCTAAATCCGAATTAATTAATTCACTTTGCAACTCTTCCGACACTTTCTATCCTGATAAAATTCGTGTCTGTGAACTCCGCCAGTTTCTTCAACCCATTGCGGTCATCTTTCGAGAAAATGCACTGGGTCTAGTAAAAGATCGCAATTGCATACCAGCATGTGTGGCTCATATGCTTTATTGCATTCTCACTAGACAACCATACAATCTCGCTTATCTATTCGCTATGCGATTTATGCATCTCAAGGATGATGACAGCAAGTCAATGCCTTATAGGATGCTCTTAACCCGTGTCTACCACTACCTCATGAGAACTTATCCCTACCTTCAAAACGATCAATACAATCTTGTTGTCGGTGTCTTAGAACCAATAACGGGATATCAAATCACACGATTCATCGGACCATAAAGGATGAGACACATCAAGGAAGATTGAAGTAAAAAATAATGTATTTATTGATATAGGATTGGATGTTTTAACTTAGTATGTGTATTATGACTTTGAATGTTTTATGTAACCTCTATCTATTAATGTACTTGGAACTACTATGATTGTTGGTTATGTGAACTAATCTCATGATTATTAGACATGCTTGTTTGTTGATTATGCTTGTATTTGGATGATATTATTGATTTGCTAAGGTCATGTATAACATCCTTTATTGTTAAACTTATGTCTATGCAGTTATGTGAAAAATAGGAATGAATTGTATATGCAGGTTGCAGAAATGAGAAACAGGGCAAAATCCTGCGAACCCACTGCCGGCGGTCCTTTATCGACCTGGCGGTCCTCCAGCGATAAGGGACCGTCTGTGATTTAACGGACCGTCCCTCAGGGATCACGGATTTTTGCACTGTTTTCTTCTTTCCTGCAATCCTAAACCTATTGCATGATTATCACCACCTTACCATGTTTAGATAAACATTTTTGAGTGCTTAAAGTTTCCTAATGCATGCTTTGCCCAAACCATAACCATGCTTGATTATTTAAACACTTCTCATCATCTTCAACCTCACCACAATCACCTTTCATTTCATCTTCATCACCTACAATGGCCTCATCCTCCACCTCCTTGCCAACAAAAAACAAAAAACTCATAACCTCACTCAACTCACAACCACCAAACAAAAGGCCTAAGTTCAAAATCATTCGACCTCAAACCAACTTCATTGATCTCACACTCTATGACACCACTCCATCTCCAAAGTCACCACCAACCTCACCTCAAGCACCAAGTGCACCACTCAAAACACCATCCACCAATAGAACATCTTACTCCTCATCAAAGCCATCCTCTTGCTCAAAGCCAACCACATCAGCTTTCTCATCATTCATCAAAAACTTGTCACCTTTGCTCACCGAATCTAGTTCGGGTGCTTACACTCCGTTTGTGAGTAATCAACCATCATCTCTCACTTTCTCTAGCTCTCCACCAAGAAACCAACACCCTCTTCCAACAAACTCTCCAAATCATACCACCACATCACCAAATGGGCCTTTGGAAAACATTCCTTCCACACCACCATCATCTCCAACTCTTGGAAATTCATTTCCCTACTACTTTGTAAACAACCACACTGTGAGGTGTGCTTGTTGTTACCACAATTTTCATCTCACTCACTCTCTTCGAGATGAACTACACATCATGTTTGGCCACATTGAGTTTCTCATTGCTCAACAAAATGTGCAACCAACTCCCCTTGCTACCATGCCACCATTGGCACCACCTTCGGCTCCACCTTCATCCTCACCATCATCCACTCCACCCTCTAACTCGATATCTTCAAATGTCTAGTTAAAATAATCAAGTGGAAGCTATATTTTGGTCCAAGCATGCTTTGGGAGATAGCTTATTGTATTAGTTGATGACTATTATTGTAGTTTAATGATGTTTTTGTTATGTGTTAATTATGGTTAATCTTGTATGTGTTCCATGCATGAATGAATGAATGATTATGCTTTGAGTTATGTTAACATGTCCTGATATTTGTCATAGTTGGCTTGAAAATGGATTAAAATTATTCAACCTTAAAAATGGGAAGTTACTAAAATCACAACACATCTGCCAACCAGGACGTCCCCCCATTTACGGGACCGTCCCCAGTAGAAGCAAATATTCAGATTTTTCCTTTTGATTCTCTATCTGATTCATGCTCTATATAATTGATTTCACACTTATATCCATCTTATTTCTCCATACTTTGCTTTATACATATGCATGTGCTTTGTTTCTTACTTGTTTTTGTAGCACATCACCATAGCTCGATTCCCCGGTGCCCTCATTTAGGGGGAGCACATAGCTAGGGGGAGCTTGTATTCCATTGATCTCTTCGACGATGCCCTATTCAGGATGATATTATTCCGTCAATAACGACGATGCCCTTTCAAGGATGCTTGTGTTTCCTCTCCTCAACATCAACGGCACCTTTTTGATTCTACAAAAAGGGGGAGAAGTAACGGAAACTCATTAAAAATTATCAACGCATAATTTTACCTAAAATGAGTTTATATTTTGTAATCATCAAAAAGGGGGAGATTGTTAATACAAATAATGTCAAAAACGTTATTCGCATTATTCGATCTTCTTGTGTTTTGATAATCACAAAATATAAAGACATGTTACGTAAAGTTACGATTAATAAGTTTTTAATCGAGGAAACTCGTTTCTTCTACGTAGCTACTACAACGTCACTTCAGGTATGAACAAACTTTATTCCGTCATTAGTAAAGTGATCAAAGAATTTTATTTTCTTCTAAACTTACATTTTTAAGTTTAACAAAACATTTTCACAAAAGTATTTTTGTATTTTTAAAGAAATGTTTTATTAAGAAAATATATTCAAAATTCAAATTTGTAACAACTATATTTCCCCCCAAAAACAGTTGAGTTTTCACCAGATCAGTTTTCACCACGTCAAGACAAAAATGGGAGCATTTGTCGGGACGGTCCCTCAAAGTGGCTGGCGGTCCCTTAGCGATAAAGGACCATCGCCTATTTAAGGGAGCGCCCAGCTCTTTCCTGTCGTCTATAAATAGTGAGTTGTTCCTTTCAGAAAAATAAGGTTTTCCACACACAAAAACATTATGTTTTATTTTTCGTTCATCTTTGATCACTATAACATGTCGGTATATGTTTATAAGTGATTTCCTCTTCCGCAAAGTGCAAGAGAAGAACTCTCGGCATAGATGAAGATTCGAGATGTTATAGGTGTCCACATACAAACGTAACAAGTGTTACGGTTATAGGTTCTGTAAATATTGTAAACACTTCCGACTTGTGTGTGAGTCGAGGATGGAGTTATGTGTGTGAACTTTTAAGGTGATGTAGATCCAAGAAGTCTTGTANTATAACATGTCGGTATATGTTTATAAGTGATTTCCTCTTCCGCAAAGTGCAAGAGAAGAACTCTCGGCATAGATGAAGATTCGAGATGTTATAGGTGTCCACATACAAACGTAACAAGTGTTACGGTTATAGGTTCTGTAAATATTGTAAACACTTCCGACTTGTGTGTGAGTCGAGGATGGAGTTATGTGTGTGAACTTTTAAGGTGATGTAGATCCAAGAAGTCTTGTAACTAGATTAGTTCATGTATTTGTTGTGAGGAGAGTGATGTCCTAGTGTGTAGGTTAAGACTTAGTTGAGTCATTGTGTGAAGGCTTGGATCGGGTGATGATGCGTGGATTGCAGTCTACGCAAAAGGTTTTACTTCTCAAGGGATCTTGAGAAGCTTGCAATCCCCACCATGTAGTGTACATGACCGATGTAGTATAGTGTAGTGGCAACTACCGGGGGATTGATCGTTCTACTTGGGGAATAGTGTTCGTTAGGATTGAAAACTACTTTAATTAGGTCTAAGGGTGAGGGATGATTCTTTTTTTATTTTTATATTTTATGAAAGCAAGTAAAATCTAGGTTTTGAAGGAGTGGGCGGAATTAGTTGCTAGTCAACTAACCCAAATAACTACAAATGCAATAAAAGTAAAATAACAAGAAAATAAATGTGAGAAAAACTAATATGGGGAGAAACGTGTTTACTTAGGTTTCACTACTCCCTTGCTATCTTTTATTGGTTGATTAGTTTGTTACAATTGCGTGGATGACGGGTTGTATTCCTTAATACCATTCGTGGGGGTGTGTACATCCTTCCCCAACTTTATAAGATCCTATCTCTTCCTATGACGACACGTTTAGTATCCTATTATGGTCTCATTAATATTCTCTTATGCATTAAACACAACCAATTAAATCGTAGTACACATCCGATTCATGTTTCCTAAGACGTTCAAGCAAGTTACCAATAGGAAGTTAGCCAGTTTTCTTAAGCCTAACATTGAAATCATTCATCCACAACAATTAATAACCAACCATCAACCAATAATCAATAGCTAGGTTTCATTACATCTAAGCAAACACAAATAAACCTAGCCTAACATGTTAATGTAAAGACAAGCATAAGATAGAATCAAACAACACATAGACATCTTGATTGATTAATTGAAGACATATCTTTAATTAAGTATGGATGAAACAAGGGTGAAAAACCCTTAAAAATACTGTAAAACTCGACCTAGGGTTTATCCCAAAGTTCTCCCAAAAGTTCTCTCTTTAATGAATGAAAAATAGAAAAATATATATAGTGAATTCATCTTGACGACGTCACGTTGTAGCCCCTGACGCCGTCACCTTGCTGCCAAAGTAACTCTTGGATTGCTCATATCCACTCTTGACGCCGTCACCTTATAAAACCGTCTGGGTCATCTCCTTTTGCTCCAACACGTGACGGCTTAGGCGTCACAAAGGGTGACGCCGTCACGCTTTAATTCCCAAAATCTTTCTAGCGCGTCTCGTGTAAACTTCATATCGACCTCTTTGTCAACACATGACGCCGTCACCTTGTAAGGCGTGACGCCGTCAGGTACTATTTCCAGCATATTTTGAGACTTTGTCGTTTTCTTCACTTTTATGCTCCAAAAACGTCCAAAATGCTTCCTTTTTAAGATTTCTTCTCCAAAGTACCTAAAATGACAAAAGAAACGATTTAAGGCAATATTTGATCAAATAATTACGGATTAGGGCTTAAATGACCCCCTAAAAGCGTAACACTTTTCGCCTCATCAAATGCCCTTACACTTGAGATTTGCTTGTCCTCAAGCAAATGCGCTTTTATACTAATCAAAATACAAGCTAGGGATCATTTAATACTAATATAAAAGTAATTACAACAAATGATCGTTCCACTTCGATCAAAATAAGCACGGAAATTATACACTAGCACCTCACAAATAGTGTTTAGATACTCACATCTCTCGGGTGTTATAAAAGTATATATCACAAATGGAAATGGAAAAATATCTCTCACTACCTGTCATAGCACATAGATTACCATATGCTTGGGAAAGGATAAAAAACCTCCACCAATTTAGCGTAAACACCTAGGATAAACTATCAAAGAGGTCTTTCAAGGATTGTAACGTTAGGTGTAGGGATATGATAAACACGGTTTTGTTGGATAAAGTCAATCTTTACTGGTGGCGAGTTAATCATCTTAGTCAATTACATGTACAATGTGGCGTTGCTAAGCCAAGACTCGACTCGACTTATGCTAATAAAACAAAAATAACAAAAACTTAAAATAAACGTAAAAGGGAACGGGATGGTAGTCCGTATGTTTTTCTCTTTTCTTTTTCTACTTTTTTTTTCTTTTTCTTGATTTTTTTTTTATTTTGCATACACTCTTGCCCTACCATCCAAAATAATTTATCAAGGGGGCTCGGTTCTCCCCTTACACTTGAACTTTTACATACTTTACAAATATTTATTCTAATGACTCGAATTAAGATAATCGAAACACTTGGAGTACTTTTAAAATATTTAGCACATATGGGGGTAATAATGTTGTTCTTCCCCATTACTCCATTACACTAGTACTTTACCCATGAGTCCCAATCGTCCCAAAACAATATGTACAAGGATATGACTCGACTTAGCAACCATGTAATCAATTAGATAATTAACTAAGGGTTTAAACAAATGTTGTCACAATAATGCACTAAAGATGAGTGCATACAAGGTAGGCTAAGGCGATTTGGGTGTACATTTGGGGGTGGATTGTAAACAAATTCTTCCTTTAAGTAAAATGCTTAAAGTTAGAAACGAAAAAGATAGGCTCTGAGGGGTGTACTAGGGGTATCGTGTACTAAAAATGAGTACATCGCTAAGGTGTGGGAAAATTACTTGACCAATGAAGTCAATGTAATTATAATACAGGTGTAAAACAAGGGTTATCCTAATGCCTCTTATCATGTAGTAAATCCTAACTACACGAATGTAGTCTCACTAGCGGTCTCGGGATGAATCACTAACGCAAGTTCTAGAATCTAAGTACTACCGGTACACTCACAAGCACTAATGATAAATGCTTTTCCTAACAAATCGAGGGGCGAACCTCACATATTTGGGGGAAATTTTTTTTGAGTGGTATGGTTTTTTTGTGCTAGTCATACAACTCCTATCCATGAGACGCTCATTAAGACTAAAGTTTTACTCCTATATGTTGTAAAAAATTTTAAATTTGGCGCTAAAATTGCCCTAATGTAAGATACTCTAAATCATAACATATATGGTTCTTGTGTTTAGTTGGGTCAAAGTAAGAAAGAAGGGAATAAGAGGAAGAGTTTAGAGAGAGAAAGAGAGAGAGTTGGGAGTTCTAGAGAGAGAAAGTCAATAGAAAAATAGTCATATGATTAGAAGCTCCAACCCTTTCCCTTGGGTGGGAAAGGGTATTTATAGTTACAATAAACGCTCTCCTTCGAGCTGTGGATCAGGCATACAGTGGGTAAAGACCCGTCCTTCTTCCACGGTGTTACTTAAACTAAACTAACAACTACCTTATTATGATAAATACTACGAGCTACATGACGCTAATACAATAATAGGAGTGACCGAACCTTCTATAGAAAAACGTATTCCTAACAATCTCCCCCTAAGGGAGGTCACCCCGGAAATTTCAATTAAGAACTCTAGCATCTAAATCTTTGTAGATTTCTTTGTAGCTCGCAGCCCGTTGATTCTTCATTAACTTTGTGCTTTCAGCAGTGAACTTAAGATGGCTTGTATAGATTTTTGGATGATCCTTGTCATTACTTCGTGTTCATCATCCAAAAGAGTAGCTTCAAGTCATCTTTGCGTACTCAAGACGGCTTGTATGGAGTGTTGGATGATACTTGACATTACTTCGTGTTCATCATCCAAAAAGAGCATCATTAAGCCGTCTTTGATTAGTATCGTCTCCATGTGATGTCGATATCTTAGCATTGGCATGCTCACACCTTTTCAGAAACATGATCTTCAGCATCAGAGTTGTGGAAGCATTGTTGAGGCCCATCAAATGATCATGTTATCATAAGTTGTGTTGTTGAGGTGTGAGCATGAGGTGATGGATCTGCATCTTTTCAGCAATCAGCAACATTCGCCAAGAATTCCTGCATAAGACAGTTAGCAATAATACGTCCGGCACTTACAGGTTCGGACTTAGAGATTGTTAACAGCATAGTGTGAAAACTTTCTCTAAAGCTTGCCAAGGTCGTTCCTAATCGGATACCCCTGAGAGGGCTTTCACTGACATACCGTAGTACACCAACGATTAGGTGAGTCGCTGGAGATCACTCCACGACTGTAGACCGTGTTGAAACCACCGTGATCACTAAGTGTAATCCACAAGTGATTACCGAAGTGACCTGCTTTCAGGGATGTTTGATGTTGACCCTGGCAGGAGTTTCCACTCAATCACTGGGAAATACATAAGTATATTCCCTCATAAGTGTTCTTGGTAGATTGCTAAGATCTGCGTAGGACTCATAAAGTTACCATTGGTGTCCTTAATGTTGACCAACCAAGGTAGAAGTAGCACGTGTTCCTATGAGATCTTTTGATGCATCTCGTGGCTCTAGACTCGATAAGTGCATTATTTGGTCGTCGGAGACTGGAGCGGTGTCTCCTGTTTCAATATCAACATAGCTCGTAATGAGCGGTCGATAGATTATGCAAGGTTCCCTGTGAGAATGAAACAAGCTCTTTTGAGAGAACTTGAGTGGTTAGAAGGTTTAGTGCAGTGCGTCACTGGGTCCATGACGTCTTGTCTTCAATACCGATGTTACCTTATTAACAATCAGTAGCATATGAATTGAACCCGGTTTCTGCCCTAAGGTTGAATAATGGGAGGTCTATTTCTTTTCACCCTTTCTCATTTCATTTCTTTTTAATTCTTCAACCCCTTCTTTCTCCTTTCCCATTTATCTCCTTTTTTCATAATCATACCGAAGGACTTTCTAATACTATCTATTTGGTATTGTCCTTGGGTAGATCCCTCCGGTTCTGGCGGATCATAGGACGGTTTTCCTAACCTTAGCCACCTTATAACTTCATGACTATCCTATGTTGCCATCGACCAAATCATTGAAAATTCTCTCAAAGTGTTTATGATTAAGAAACACATTTTTTCAACCCTTTGAGAGTTTTTATGATTTTCAAATGCTCCCCCTTAACATGTGCTCATAAGAGGTAGAAAGAAATTTGCACATGTCGGGTTGAGTTGCACTTTTGAATTGATCTGCTCTTAATAGACGTATACCCTAGGGACACGTTTACGTTGCTTAGTTCAAGGGATCCATTATCAGCTTTTTGGTGATAACTAGCCCTAATAACTAACTTGAAGTTGTTAACATTCCTTAAAAAGGAAGTTAGACCCGTCAAAGTATACATCTAAGAAGAGCTTCTCGAAGCGGTACTTTTCTACTTGGATAAGTCCTTTCGAATTCTAACGTTTGTGTTTCGTCAATTCATGAGTCAAATCTGAGTCATAATCAATTCACGGTTTCTACTTGTTATTGTAAAAACACGTGAAAGACTCTTAGCCTCTTTCTCCCCCTCAATATGTGCATATTGATTGATTCAATTTAAAAGTTATTAAAACTTTGGCACATATGGGAGAGCGAATAATTGAGATCATTTATTCACCATTTATACACTTGCTCCCCCTCAATATGTGCTTTGATTAACATTCAAAAACTTCAAAAATATTTTAGCACATACGGGAGAGCGAATCTTTTTAGTCCAAAAATATCCTTTTGAATCCAAAAACATCACATTTAAATCAGTTTTCATATTTAAATCATATTCTCTCCCCCGATCATAAAATTTCAAATCTTTTGAGATTTTGTGATCCCAATTGATTTAAATGATTTTCGAAGAAACTTTGGAGAGAAATGTGACAAAAGTTTAAAAGTTTACTGATTTTGAGACACTTTTTGAAGTTCACTATTGATTTTGTACACAAAAGCTTGTTGTGGTTGTTTATAAGATTTTGAAATCACTCTCCCCATCAATCAATGAACCATATAAAATTTTGGAAAAATTTTGTCATTGATTGAGTGATTTTAAGAAACGGTTAAGTCCTGACTGATTTACAAAAACTCATGGTACCACCAAGTTTTTCACAAATACTTTCCAGAAAAATCATAAAAGGGAAGATATTTGCGATAAAAAGAAGACTTCTCTTATTTAACAAGAAATAATGCACTGAAGCGTACATAATTTCGAGAGTGCACGGATGTAAAGTAATCCATGCCCGGATGAATTTCATCCGCTGTTAGGAACAACCGTCTTTTAGGCGACGTGTTTTCCTCATTTTGAAAACCGGGTTGCTATTTGAAGTAATAGCAAGCCATAATTTTAAATCCGGGTTACAGTCTGAATTAACTGCAAGCCATAAAGACATGTTTTACTTATTCATTTTAAACTTCTGCTCGAGCTTCATTTAAAGTTCTGTGCCATTGTTGAATGACATTTCTAGAACCCTAAATGTTATCGATAAACAGCAGACATGCCTAAGGAAGAACTATTTTTGGTATTTTTATGTTTTTCAGATTTTTATGGTTTTTATAGGTTTTATATTTTTGTATTTTCTTTTTGATTTAATAAGATATATACAAGGATATGTGAAGCGAATCCATTACTCCTCATTCTCTTCATGAAGACTTTTGAGTGATTTTGGCGAAAGACTCTTCATACCAAGTAGCAGGAGAATAAATTGAAACCGTTCTCCCGGGAGTGCCTTTGTGAAGAAATCTGCCAGCTGAAATTCTGTCCTTACGAAGAAAAGTTCCATAACCCTCTTTTCCACTTTTTCCACCACACCTTTGGAGAATCCATTTGCCAGAAGAAACATTGACAGTATATCGCACCATGCCGAAGGAGCCTGCATTAGGCCATAGAAAGGCCTTTTTCAGATGGTAGATATGGGAAGGACGATTAAGAACCACAAATCCTTCAGGTTGACTGACATAAAAAACTTCATTCAGCTCTCCATTTAGAAATGCAATCATCTCATCCATTTGATAGACCGTCAAGTTCTGACTTGCAGCATTGGTGTGGAATATTCTGATAGATTCAATGCAAACAACCGGAATAAAAGATATCCTTTAGCAATAAGCCTTGCCTTGTGTTCAGAAAATCATGATGCTCATCAAGATTTACTTTGAAGAACCACTTAAGAGTTATAATCATTGCACAGTCGGGAGGTACAGCACCACAAGGCATTTGTGGCAAGTTGGCTTCATGTGGACACTTGTTAAGAAGAATTCCCAAACATGTTCTCAAAAGATTATCATTGCTCCATTTTTCAAAGTTGTTCTTGTGGTTGAGGGTTAGGAATTGATGTAGCCGTATCAAGATCTCCTGAAGAAGATGCCTCTTAAGAAGTGTCAGGAGCAAATATGTTGTCGAACGGAACATCATTGGGAGGAGGAAATGAATTTACTTAAAAATAATTGTCGACTGCAGTGCCTTGATGTACTGATGGAGATTTAAGATTTGATGATGATGGTGAATGTCTTGCCGATTGAGCTTTTTGATCAATTAAAATAGACTCTGATAGACCACTTGAGTTGTTCGGAACCGGAGTAGTGGCAACTGATGGTGTCGTTTATCATCAGTAGGTGTCTCAAAGTGTTCATTAAACATTGAGTCAAACAAGATCTTCAAATCCTCATTTGTAGGTAATACATAAGGTATTGCAGGAGTGGGATACTGTACAAGATCTGAACTGAAAGGTTCAGAGGACAAAAGTTTAGACACGGGTCCTGCACTGAAGTGTGCAGAAGCCATTTGCTCAGTCAGCACATTGAATGTGACGTGAATTGTTTCCAAGATTTATCGGGTTCGTCTGTTGTAGATTCGGTATCCCTCAGATCTGAAGCATAACCAACGAGGAGTTCAAAAACTGCTTAAGCCTTTAACCTTTCCAGATCTTAATTGTCAAAATGGTAGTACCCGAATCTAATTATCCTGATGAACTTATTCACGAAATTCTCGAGCCCTGAGTCCTCCCTGATTAGTTTAAGCAGATGTTGACGTGAGTACCAAAAAGAGAGTCGTTCAGTACGTTGTAGAAGTCTGTAGTCAATATCTCTTAAACGTTCACCACCAAAGCTTTAGAGACTCGTGAATGATAGTGTGAAACCGTAGTTGCCATGATATAATCTTAAACGGGATTTTACAACNGATGTTGACGTGAGTACCAAAAAGAGAGTCGTTCAGTACGTTGTAGAAGTCTGTAGTCAATATCTCTTAAACGTTCACCACCAAAGCTTTAGAGACTCGTGAATGATAGTGTGAAACCGTAGTTGCCATGATATAATCTTAAACGGGATTTTACAACTCTTGTGACTTAAACCGAGAGATCGATTCTCTCCCGGGATTTTACTAAAGTCAACAAAGGAAACCGAAAGATGTGATATTTGAATAAGACTTAGAGTGAGGTCTTGGATAAGTTACAATTAGCAATAAGTGTCAGGTCGTGACGAGTCAAGTTACAATAGATCCGATCATAATAAGTCAAGTTGTAAGCATTTAACTCACAACGTCAAATTACATTCAGACTAATCGAAACGACTCAAGTCACAACAATTCACCAAACACTAATAGTTAACAAATCACTAGACACTCACAGCTGAGTTAATCACTAGGCACCACCAGATCGTCGAATTTTAGCCTCCTCATTATGAAGCTTTGGTAGCTCAGCAAAGTATCATCTCACACTTCTCATCTTTCTTCCGGCAGAAAGGCTGAAGTAATGCGTACCAAAAGTATCCAGAGACCACTTCCCCCAAGTAATTGAAATGATGCAATCAGTCTCATTATATGAAGCTCAAAAACCTGAAGCACACTTGTACCTCTTTTATCATCAGAAACTGTTTCTTACATCTCTTCCCCCACGTAGGTGGAATAATACACCAAAAGAACGAGTTAGAACACTGATCTTCTCTTCGGTTATGACATTTAACTTCCCGGAATAACTTCAATTAGGAAGAAGAATAAAGCTCATCACGTGTACTCGTTGTGCGTTCCGATGTATGTCTCCTTCCCCTTTGCTAGTTTTGATACTTCAGAATCAGCCACACATTATATGCACATACAACTTGAAATTTTGTGAGAAGAACAATCATTTGCTTAGATGTATCCTGTGAGAATCAACTGCCACAGAAACACTCTCTGACTATCATTATCAACCCTTATATTCAGTCGGCTATTTCTATGACCACATTATGACGTAAACCCGATATTCCCAACTTGAAAATGAAGTAGAATTCCCCGTTCTTGTGACTTAAACTTGCACCAATGTATGACAAAGAGCGGTGTAGAGACTTCATGCAACATCGAATCCCTAAGTACTTTATACTCTTCAACCAACCAACCATCAAGTATAAGATGTACGTCACCTCTTGATTATCGACAACTCCGTGTGAGTTGTGACACTGAATGTGATAGTTATTTGTGGTAATCGAAAAGAAGAATTTACCAAAATAACTAGATATCCAAGTCTTCGTCAAAGTAGAGATTAAAAGCTCGAACAAGGATCATCAAGATACTAAGTACACTCACCCGCGAAATTTCACTTCAATCTCAAATAAATAATACCAAATAAACTCTGTGATCACTTGACATTCCATTTCCAAATTCTTAGCCAACATTTTCCTTTATATTTTTGTGGTTGATTTACAGAGTGCACATTAGAAGGAACAACAATCCATGAAGAAGGGGATTCTTCAGAGTCCGGTTTTGGGAAAGGAATACCAGAAGACGGATCATTATTCATGTGCAGCTTCATTAACATGATAGTCATCATCAACACCTTGAAGAGTAACTGGAGATTGGGTTTCGTGAGTAGTCTGTGAAATACTTCAAACTAGTGCATCTTGCTCAATGGAGATGGAAGAAGATGAACCAAGAGCCAACAGAAACCGAAGAAGGAGCTTCAGAAACTAGATGTTCAACATTCGTTGAAGCTTGGAAGTATTCATCAAACATGAATCCCAGTCATTCTTNATCATCAACACCTTGAAGAGTAACTGGAGATTGGGTTTCGTGAGTAGTCTGTGAAATACTTCAAACTAGTGCATCTTGCTCAATGGAGATGGAAGAAGATGAACCAAGAGCCAACAGAAACCGAAGAAGGAGCTTCAGAAACTAGATGTTCAACATTCGTTGAAGCTTGGAAGTATTCATCAAACATGAATCCCAGTCATTCTTAGTAAATGGAGCATTTGGTGTATGGAGAAAGCATGAAGCATGTTGTTGAAGATGATCAAAACCAAGAAGATTTCTCTTATTCCGAAGATAAGGCGCACTGAATCGTACAACTTTCTTTTCTTTGATGAACAGGGCCTGAAGTGTTGTCAGCAGATGCCATAATGATGAAATTAAGAACCGAGGCTTGAACTGAATTGTCCAAACGTCATAGTCTTTGAAGAGCGAGGCTTGAACCGTTGTGTTCAAACGTCATAATGATGAAGAACGAGGCCTGAACTGATGTATTCAGACGTCATAAAGCACATGCATCAACATCGACATTCCAAAACCCTTGAAGCTGGAGAAATGATTGCTTTAGGCCTCCAGACTTTGAGTTTTCTTATATAGTGAATGATTGATGTACCTGCAACTGAGTAAGGACTACCTGCACTAACATCACAAACTTGATTGCATATATATGGGTTAGTGACAACAGTATCCAAACCCTTAGGGGTTTCACGATCAACCATGGTATTGCCATTAGTGAGCAACTTTCCGGTAGGTAACCACTTAAGTCCGACGTTCTTAAAAATTCTACCAGTTGGCATCCACTTTTGGCAAGATCTAGGATTGCTAAGTGTCTTATGCATAGTGGAAGACTTAACGTTATTCCTAGTCTCTACTGATTTAGCAGTTTGTAACCACCTAGGAGGAGTATTAGGTTCGTTATGCTTCTTATGCATGGTAGATGACTTTCTACAAATCCTAGATTTATCCGGTTGAATCTTAGTAGTGTTCCTCAATAACCTAGGAGGCATCATACAAGGTTGTGAACCTAAGATACCATCCTTATGAAGTAGTGCCCTTTTCCTAGCTTTTTCTAGATCATAGTTCTTGTGCAAGTCATTTATATCATAAGTGTTTTGAATCTTAATGCTTGGTTTTGACACTATTTTCGAACTAATCCTAGAGGAGCTGAGAGCAGGAGTGGCTACATGTTGAGGTTTAGCAGAACTAGAAGCTATAGTCTTAGGCAAATAATTTGGAGTGACTGGTTTTGTCAAAACTTGTTCCGCATCAACTTGGGAGGCAAACCGTGTTTTTGAAAATTTTGGTCGTTCAGATTTATACGCAGTCGGTTGTCTAACAACTGATTGGTTTCTATTCGATTGTAAACCTGGTTTCCCCAAGATTGATGGTTTTGCAAACTTAGTGTTCACACTATTTCCTGTTGCTTTTCTTAGCTCGTTTTTTAATGCTGTAATTGTGAAACCCTTATTCATAAGTTGAGCTTTGAATTCATCATTTTTGCCAATCAAAGAGGTTGTTTGCTCAAGATTCTTAGTTTTCATTTCTTTGAATTTCTCGTTAAGATTTTTACAATTCATTTTCAAAGGCTCATTTTCCTTAAGTAGTTTAGCCACATTATGTTCCAATTCAATAACAGCACAGACATGTTTAGCTTTAACTTCATTACACATATCACACAACTCAGTAATACGTTTTTTCAGGTTTTTTATTGTCAAGTTCTTTGTTTCTAGCTGAGCCTTCAAATCATTAATCATAAAGTATTCACGGAAATCAGGAAGTTCCGGATTTTTACATGGTTGATTAGTTTGAAAACTTTCTTCCTTTTGTTGCATTGCAATTTCAAGAGAAATACAATGTTTTTCAAGTTGTAAAAATCTATTTGAATGTTCATTAAAAACTTCGTAATCAACCATATCATTTGATTTAAAAGCATCAGCCGTAAACACAGAACTTAACAAGTCATCACGTTCAGCATCCTGATCACTTTCTCCCCCTTTATGACTCATATTTGTTGAATTATACATGGTATTGCTATCAGTCTTTTCCAACAAATTTGTGTCATAATTGAGTTTGATTTGATCAGTATGATGTCGTTCATTAGAGAGCACATTTTGTTGAACACTTAAGGGTACCTCAGCACATGACATTTGTTCATTAATCGGTCTAAAATTAGCATCCATGCCATGGGTGACTAGAGTCAATGAACTGCTGGTAGTGTCAAGCTTATCAGTCTCTGATCCTTTACGCATCGTGACACCTAACCCAACATCCAAAGCTTTTCATGAATCGTCAATAACATCACATGATTGTACCAGAGATCCCTTCACTTTGTCGTTATCTAAACGTCTGTGTTGTGCTCTTTCCTCAATGAACGCCTTAACATCACCCATGAGTTTGATGAGTGTATCTCTGAACGTGTCAACCTCAATTCCCGTGTGATCAGCAAAGCACTTTTTAGTCATCTCACTGTAATAATCATACTCCAGAGTGAATTTTGAATCAAAGAATACTTGGAGTTGTTTGTAGAGTACACTAAGAGCAGCCATAGATCTATCTTCAGAAAATTCACCTTTGTCAAGATATTGTTGAAGTTGATCTAAGTTCAGAATCATTTTGACTGTAAAGTTTTCAACATCTTGACCAAAGAGTGTTGTGAATGCACGTTTGTATCCTCCCAAATATCCAGATTGTGCAAAGAGAACCTTGAGATGTGAGTGAAGTAATCGAAAACATTCAATGCAACTTTCCTTTGCATTGTCAGGTAATTTGATTGGCTGATGAAGCTCATTCTCTTGAGAATTCGAGCACGAAGATTCCATTGTAGTAGTTTCAGATTCAAAACCGGTAGTCTATTGTACTATGTTGGAAATCTTATGTTCATCGATCACGTCGTACAGTTTGAGTATCTCAGAGATGACATAATATGAATTAGTAGACATGATAGTGAACGTGCACGGGATTTTACAATTCTATGATTTAAACCGAGAAATAAATTCTTTCGCGGGATTTTACAAAATCAAGAAGAAACCGTGAGATGATCATTGGTAGAACGTGTAATGAAGACTGTTTTGGATCGGTATAATTTTGAACGTGATGATTGAACAAGTCTCGGTATTTTTCAGACAACACTCAAAAGACAACACGCAGTGAAGTCAAAACTGGCACCATAGTTAAAACCACACAAACCCAAATAATCTCCACCCAAATGCAAAATCAATCACGGATACTTGTAGCTCACTCAAAAACCATGATTAAACTCAGTAACCATCTCGGATTGATAAACCAAAATCGAGAGCCGTGACCAAAGATTATACCAATATAGTGTAACCAATTATAGACCGAACCAAATAATATATTGCCAACAAAAATTCGGACTTACTGAAATCTCTCTATTACACAACCCCTAAGTCCAACCAAAAGAATTCAATAAGCCCACTTTCAAAGACAAAACCTGGCAGCCCAATAGAAGCCCAGCACCAATTAAACCTTTGTTATAACCCTAGTCTCTTGCTATAAAAGACTCCTTAAACACTCCTTAACCCTAATTACTCTTTCCCCTTTTTTATCCTGCGCCTCCCTTTTTTTTTTCATAAAACACACAGCGAACACAAAGTAAACAAACAAAAAATTTTGTCCTTTGTTGCTTGATTAATCCGACCAAAAACACAGATACTTCTTTGATACTTGTTTAACTTTGTGACCAATACCACTCACTTAGTCTTTCTTTCAGTATAGTACATGAAGACAATGGATGCATGATCTTGAATCAGTGAGGGGTAGGTTTTCACTAGTGTTTGTTGTTTTTTCTATCAAACGAATGAAAGAGAGGATGAAAACACTAGTTGTTTTCGTTCTTTTCTTTGATTGTTCGAATATAAAAAGGAAGCTTGTCTTCTATAAACAAGATTGATGATGGTTTTGTGTTAAAAGAAACATCTGTAAAGATTTGTCATAGGCACGTGAACACATATCTGAGATCTTGGTACTTTATCCTTTGATTCTATTTTACTTGTTATACGACTCTAGATCAGAAAAAATATAAATTCGTTCTTGTTTGTTTTGAGTTGAGCCGAAAGAAAGAAAGGATGAAAACAGTTATGGTTTTTGTTCTTCCTTAATAGTATTCGGATATGCAAAGAAGTTTTATGCTTCTGAAATGGATCAATGATGTGGCTGTGTTTGTAATTTTTAAAAGATTTGTTACAAAACCTTCAAACACAAGTCTGAGATCTTGGGATATTGTTTTACGATTCTTGTTCTTTTTCCTTGTGTTTTTATTATTCTTGATTCATGTCACTGTGAAGCTGTGGGTTAGGATTAGATAAAGGTTAAATTGATTAGTTGTAATTAACCGCTGCCTAAATCTAAACAAGGTAACCGCTAAAAACAATAAAATTAACCGCTACTAGAGAACGTAAAAGTTAAATGCTGGGAAGAGAAGGTAGCCGCTAAAAAGAGAACCGCTATTGCGAGAAAACTGCTGGATAGAACTTAAACGCTGAGACAAAACTTAAACTTAACCGCTGGACACAACTTAAATGTTGGGACAAAACAAAACTGTCACAGTCTTCCTTTTTTGTCTTCTTGTCTTTAATAAGCAAACCAACAAAAAGAACAAGCTGGAAATTGTACACTTAAAAGTCACCAACTTGAGGTAACCTCTAATAAGAATATCCCAACTTGAACTTACCTCTACCAATAAACTAATAAACCACTATCAAGAACAGCCATCAAAGCCCACTAAATCAGTCAAAACCGGCCTCAAATTTGATGAAATGCTTAATCTAACGACCAAACTAAACTATTGTAGTGAACCTAAGCATGAAAGTACAAGTGTCTAACAACCTTAACCACAAACAAAGCTCGAATAAATGTTCCATAAGGATACATATTCGACCCATTTAAAAACACAAAACACCAAACTAAAATTCAAGAATACCCAATCCCCAAGATGAAACCTTGGCTCTTGATACCAATTGTAAGATACTCTAAATCATAACATATATGGTTCTTGTGTTTAGTTGGGTCAAAGTAAGAAAGAAGAGAATAAGAGGAAGAGTTTAGAGAGAGAAAGAGAGAGAGTTGGGAGTTCTAGAGAGAGAAGGTGAAGAGAAAAATAGTCATATGATTAGAAGCTCCAACCCTTTCCCTTGGGTGGGAAAGGGTATTTATAGTTACAATAAACGCTCTCCTTCGAGCTGTGGATCATGCATACAGTGGGTAAAGACCCGTCCTTCTTCCACGGTGTTACTTAAACTAAACTAGCAACTACCTTATTATGATAAATACTACGAGCTACATGACGCTAATACAATAATTGGAGTGACCGAACCTTCTATAGAAAAACGTATTCCTAACACCTAACAAATATTTCTCTTAGTTTTATTACACACCTACTATTAGACAAACAAAAATCAAGTGCAATTGCATTCTCTAAGGTATCATCATTTACCCCCCCTTACACTTAAGCCGAACATTGTCCCCAATGTTCAAATAAAAAGATGTAAAAGTAAAGAAGGTAAAAGTATGAAACAAATACTCCCCTGATTCGTTTGGTGTGGATAATGTGGTAACATGGTTAGATCCGCCTCCAAGAAAATGAACGTAAAAAGCTTCCCTTCCAGAATATAAATCATCTTCTTGTCCAATATAACCTGTTAAACCTGAGAAAACAAACATGGCAAACCTCGTGTAAAATCAGCGGCAAACTCTATATATAATAAAATCCTAGAAAAGAATGCATATATATCTTCACGTTGCTTTCTAGGAATTAAAAGGATATAATGCTGGTGGAATGAATGTTTGTAGATTCCTGGAGTTTATAAGTTTAAGATTTAACAAAACTTTACGGTTTCGGCAGAAAAACAAAACTTGCAAAATTTTCCCAGAATTTTACACCTGACGTCGTCAGGTTATAATCCTGACGCCGTCACTTTCGGAAAATTTCCAGAAAAACCTATGCCTTAATTCCTGGAATTCCTGCAAAATATTCATTATGACTTGATACAAGCACTTGACTCAAACAGATACTAATATGCATGCTAATTTAATATTTTTATGATTCATGTTCAATCTTGTTCTTATAAACAAATTTGGATTTCCCTTACACTTATCTTTTGCAAAATACCTTTATATGTAGTTAAGACGAAGTTAAAAACAAAATAAAGCATTTTCACAATTTATTTTGAAACATGAACCATAAACAATAAAAATAAAACACACATACGGAAACAAATAAAAACAAACAAACAAACAAGCAAACAAATAAAGCTTGGGTTTCCTCCCAAGAAGCGCTTTTCTTTATTAACGAGTCTTGTAGCTAGACTCAAAGTCACGCCCTTACGTGACCTCATCGTTGGTCACGGTTCTAGGTCATCCTCGGTCTTAGTTTTGTATTCCGGACCTAGTTGTAAGCATTCTTTATAGAAACCAAATATTCTACTCATAACATAGTCTACTCCTCTACATCTATCCTCATCATTCCTATAGTAGACCGCTTGCTTATGCTCCTTCTCGATGTTTGATAAAAGCCGGAATTGCTAAATCTTATATGGCATTTGGTAGGCTATCTCATCGGTATCATCCTTGAATCTAACTATCCTTAGAGACGGGTCATAACTCATTTTAGAGGCCTCAACAAACGGCTTTCCAAACACTACTTGAGTTAGGCAACTATCTATTACCGGACAAATATCTTCTACAACCACAAAGTCGGTAACATATGTGAAGTTTCCTACAAAGACGTGCAACCCCTTAACTCTCCCCACGAAGTTACTTATCCAACCCGTGTTGGGAAATATCCTAGGTCCAAGTTGCTTTTTCATTATCCAATTGTAGTGGATCCTAGTCATGATGTTTATGGGAGATTTAGGGTCGATGTAAGCTTTCCACACATGCACATGCCCAATGTTGCATGGTATGTTGATATTGGATGGGTCGCCCGCTTTGATGATGGTGAACCTAGGAAGTATGGTGTCTCGGGTCATCGAATAAGTCCCTATGGTATGCACGTTCTTCCTTAGTGGGTAACCTATCGAAGTAGTCCTCTACATTCTCTACTTCTTCTATTTCCTTTTTCTTATCCTCCTCAACCTTCTTAACTTCATTCTTAGATTCACTATCAACTCTAATCATATTCCTATCATCTTCTTCCTTATCCTTATCGATTGGCTTGATAGTGACAACGTTGACAAAGTGGACGTGTTTGGATGATGAGGGGTCCTTAATTTGGGTCCCGCTATTTGTGCTTCTAGCGTCCTTATTTGGTGGTGTCAACACTTGGTTGGTGAGGGCTTTCAACAAATTGTCAATTTTATTAGTCATCTCCATTTGTTGTTGATTGAATTCGGACTCAAACTTCGCTATACGAGCTTCTTGAGATGCCATAAAATTGGACATCAATCCTTCAAGATTGTTGGTAGTACCATAGTTGTTAAAAGGATTGTTATTGAAAGTACGGTTTGAGGATGAACCGTTTGATTGAAAACGATTAGGTGGATTGAAAGAGTTGTTTTGGGGCGTGTTTTGGTTTTGCTTCCACCTAAGGTTTGGGTGATTTTTCCAAGAAGGGTTGTAGGAATCACCGTAAGGTTTGGCTCGGGTTTGAAAGTGTACCACTTGTCTCCCGCTCTGTTGGTACGCGAGGATGCGTAGTCTGCAAAAGCTTGTTCGGGGAGTTCCATGCAATCACGAGTGTCGTGGGGACCACTACAATACTCACATGAAGAAGTGATTTTGTTCACTTGGCTTGAAGGTTTAGGAGCTTCGTAGGATTTCATAAGAAACTTGACTTGGTCCTCAAGTTCCATGATCCTACGGTCGGGAGTGCTTGAATTATTCGAAGGCAAAGATATTGCCTTGACCGTTTCGTTCAAATCACGGGGATCATTCCAACTTTCGTTGTCATAGAGAGCAAGATCTTCTATGAGTTCCCATGATTCTGCCGCACTTCGATCACGTAGCTTGCCACCGGCCGCTTGGTCAATGGTTTACTTCGTGGAGGGATTGATATGGTCATAGAAGATTTGGACTTGGAGCCAAAGATCTATGCCATGGTGAGGGACTTTTTGGAGTAAGTCCTTGAATCGAGTCCATGCCTCGTAGAGGGTTTCGCCTTGACGTTGTTGGAACATCAAGATATCATTCCTTAACTTGGTAGTTCTCCCCGGTGGGAAGAATTGACCAAGGAAACGAGTGGTGAGATCATCCCAAGAGGTGACGGATCCTGCGGGTAGACGCTCAAGTCATTGACTAGCTTGGTCTCGCAGAGAGAATTGGAAGAGACGCAATCGAGTCGTCTCTCGAGTGTTAACATCAAGGTCTATGGAATCTACGATTTTGAGAAAGTCCTTGAGATGTTGATTTGGATCTTCGGAACGAAGTCCATGGAATGCACATCCGCTTTGCACCAACCGGATGGTGTCGGATCGCAAAGGAGACACATTGGCTCCTTGATTGAGCTCAATGGTGTTTCGATAGCCTTGGTGGCTAGGACAGGAGTACTCTCCTAAAGTGCGGGCTCTAGGAGGTTGGTTTTGTTGTGGTGGGTTGATGGGATCAAAGATATTACCACCTTCCATGATGGCGGATGGTAATGGTTANTGGCTCCTTGATTGAGCTCAATGGTGTTTCGATAGCCTTGGTGGCTAGGACAGGAGTACTCTCCTAAAGTGCGGGCTCTAGGAGGTTGGTTTTGTTGTGGTGGGTTGATGGGATCAAAGATATTACCACCTTCCATGATGGCGGATGGTAATGGTTATGAACAAAGAAACAAAGAAAAAGATAGACTAAAGAATACTTATAAAAATAAAATAAAAATCTCACTAGAAAGGATTCTAATGAGTAGACCTAAATAAAATAAAATTCAACCTAAACAATAACTATTCCCCGGCAGCGGCGCCAAAAACTTGATGCGTGGATTGCAGTCTATGCAAAAGGTTTTACTTCTCAAGGGATCTTGAGAAGCTTGCAATCCCCACCAGGCACTGTACCTGACCGATGTAGTATAGTGTAGTGGCAAGTACCGGGGGATTGATCGTTCTACTTGGGGAATAGTGTTCGTTAGGATTGAAAACTACTCTAATTAGGTCTAAGGGTGAGGAATGATTCTTTTTATATTTTTATATTTTATGAAAGCAAGTAAAATCTCGGTTTTGAAGGAGTGGGCGGAATTAGTTGCTCGTCAACTAACCCAAATAACTACAAATGCAATAAAAGTAAAATAATAAGAAAGTAAATGTGAGAAAAACTAATATGGAGAGAAACGTGTTTACTTATGTTTCACTACTCCCTAGCTATCTTTTATTGGTAGATTACTTTGTTACAATTGCGTGGATGACGGGTTGTATTCCTTAATACCATTCGTGGGGGCGTGTACGTCCTTCCCCAACTCTATAAGATCCTATCTCTTCCTATGACGACACGTTTAGTATCCTATCATGGCCTCATTAATATTCTCTTATGCATTAAACACAACCAATTAAATCGTAGTACACATCCGATTCATGTTTCCTAAGACGTTCAAGCAAGTTACCAATAGGAAGTTAGCCAGTTTTCTTATGCCTAACATTGAAATCATTCATCCACAACAATTAATAAGCAACCATCAACCAATAATCAATAGCTAGGTTTCATTACATCTAACCAAACACAAATAAACCTAGCCTAGCATGTTAATGTAAAGACAAGCATAAGATAGAATCAAACAACACATAGACATCTTGATTGACTAATGGAAGACTTATCTTTAATTAAGCATGGATGAAACAAGGGTGAAAAACCCTTAAAAATACTGTAAAACTCGACCTAGGGTTTATCCCAAAGTTCTCCCAAAAGTTCTCTCTTTAATGAATGAAAAATAGAAAAATATATATAGAGAATTCATCTNTTGATTGACTAATGGAAGACTTATCTTTAATTAAGCATGGATGAAACAAGGGTGAAAAACCCTTAAAAATACTGTAAAACTCGACCTAGGGTTTATCCCAAAGTTCTCCCAAAAGTTCTCTCTTTAATGAATGAAAAATAGAAAAATATATATAGAGAATTCATCTTGACGGCGTCACGTTGTAGCCCCTGACGCCGTCACCTCGCCGCCAAAGTAACTCTCGGATTGCTCAGATCCACTCTTGACGCCGTCACCTTATAAAACTTTCTGGGTCGTCTCCTTTTGCTCCAACACGTGACGGCCTAGGCGTCACAAAGGGTGACGCCGTCACGCTTTAATTCCCAAAATCTTTCTGGCGCGTCTCGTGTAAACTTCATATCCACCTCTTTGTCAACACATGACGCCATCACCTTGTAAGGCGTGACGCCGTCAGGTACTGTTTCCAGCATATTTTGAGACTTTGTCGTTTTCTTCACTTTTATGCTCCAAAAACATCCAAAATTCTTCCTTTTTCAGATTTCTTCTCCAAAGTACCTAAAATGACAAAAGGAACGATTTAAGGCAATATTTGATCAAATAATTACGGATTAGGGCTTAAATGACCCCCTAAAAGCGTAACACTTTTCGC
>LBNU01037288.1:125382-144974 GCA_014162995.1 Artemisia annua | reverse complement strand
AGGAAGAATTTAAGCTCGCCCATCATGCTCATTTCAAACTCGTCATGCATGATTTTTGAGAATTCATCACACATGTCTTGACAAGTTGAGCCGAATATAATGTCATCGACATATATTTGGACGATTATGATGTTTGAATCTTTCTTCTTAGTGAAAAGAGTGTTATCTACCATTCCCATCGAGTATTCATGCTTAAGAAGAAAAGCTTTCAACCTATCATACCAAGCCTTAGGGGTTTGCTTGAGACCATATAAAGCTTTCTTAAGTCTATAAACATGCTCGGGGTACTCGAAGTCAATGAATCCTGGAGGTTTTGCTACATATACCTCCTCATTGATGAGACCATTTAGGAATGCACTTTTCACATCCATTTGGAACAACTTAAAGTCTAATGCACAAGCGTATGCAAGTAATATCCTAACGGACTCTAGTCTAGCTACGGGTGCATAGGTTTCGTCATAATCAATTCCCTCTTGTTGATTATAGCCTTGTGCCAATAACCTAGCTTTTTTCCTAGATACGATACCATGTTCATCTAGTTTGTTTCTAAACACCCACTTGGTTCCTATTATGGTGACATTCTTAGGTCTTGGTACTAACATCCAAACATCATTAGACTCAAATTGGTTTAATTCTTCTTGCATTGTGATGATCCAACTTTCATCCTTCAATGCTTCATTAATGTTCTAAGGTTCTACGATTGAAACAAAACAAAAGAGGTTGCTTTTGTCTTGAGCTTGTGATCTAAGGGTTCTTTGGTTTAAGCTACCTATGACGTTTTCTAAGGGATGATTCTTAGATTCCTTAATGCTAGTGATTTCATCTATCATGATGGTTTCTTTTTCTTGAGATATGTCTAGGTTTTTCATATTTTCAACTATGGCGTTTTCTTCATCTAAATCATCATCTACCAAAGGTGATGTTTTAGGTGGAGGGGGACTCTCATCGAAAGTCACGTTGAGTGATTCTTCGACGACCATTGTTTCCTTGTTGAGAACAACATAGGCTTTACTAGTTTGAGAATATCCTAGAAATACACCTTCGTAGGACTTTGGGTCGAACTTGGTGAGATAATCTTTGGTGTTTAAAATGTAACATTTACAACCAAATACTCTAAAGTAATCTAGAGTGGGTTTCCTACCTCTCAAGATTTCATATGGGGTTTTTCCTTTAATTGGTCTAATGAGAATTCTATTAAGGATATACGTGGATGTGTCTACGACGTTAAACCAAAATTTTTGAGGAATGGATTGCTCGTTGAGCATTGTTCTACTAATTTCTTGTAGGGTTCTATTTTTTCTTTCAACTACCCCATTTGATTGTGGAGTTCGTGGAGCCGAGAAATTGTGAGTAATACCATTAGCATCACAATAAGCTCCAAATTGAACTTCATTATCAAATTCTCTACCATGGTCAGTCCTAATGGAAACTATGTTGCATCCTTGTTGATTTTGAATTTTCTTGCTAAAGTTTTTGAATTGTTCAAAAGTTTCGGTCTTGTTTTTAAGAAACCTAGTCCAAGTGTACCTAGAGTAATCGTCTACGATCACTAGGGTGTAGAGATTTCCTCCATAACTCCGTATGGCGGAAGGACCGAAGAGATCCATGTGAAGAAGCTCTAGACATCTAGATGTTGAGATCATATTCTTAGGCTTATGACTAGAGTGAGCTTGTTTTCCAACCTTGCAAGCATCACAAAAATGTTGGTCGAACTTAAGTTTAGGAAGGTTTCTAACCAGATCCTTAGAATCCAATGATTGTAATAAACGCATATTGGCGTGTCCTAATCTTCTATGCCATAGAGTAGAATTATCATTAACCGTAGCTAAGCATATATTTTCACTAGGTTTGTTACTTATTTTCATGACATATAAGTCACCTTTTTCTAATTCCTTTGGCAATTACTTTTCCGTCCTTTATAATCTCACTACCATCTTTGGAAAAGATTACCTTGCACTCATTATCACATATTTGACTAATGCTAAGTAAATTAAATCCTAAGTTATCTACATGTTCTACATTAGTTATAGTAAGAGAGTTATGAGTGATTGTACCTTTGCCAATGATATTACCCTTGAGTTTAGTACCAAACGTAACATTACCTCCGCTACATGCATGATACGATGAGAATAGCTTGCGATTACCCGTCATGTGATTGGTGCATCCATTATCTTTAACCCATTCGTCGGGTTCCAAGTCAATTCCCAAGCATATCTAATGATAACATAGACAAATTCAAACATATGGTCCCCAATATCTCATGGGTCCAAAGTTGTTAGCACCGAACATCCTATACATTTGTTGCATTTGTCTAGGATGTTGAAATGGTGAGTAAAATGTAACCACCCGTAAAATCTCACTACTATCATTCCCACTACAAATACCTATATCAGGTATTTCACAGGTAAATTTTTGCTTTTTATATGAATTCATTACCTGCATGACTCTCTAGACCTGCTCACGTATCCACACAAACCAACTATCTCTACTTTCACACCCTGTGAACTCCTGGAATGTCAAGCATAAGATCACAACACTACCACAATAAGTAATTTATCAATCTAACACACTAAACTCATCACAAAACCATAATAAACCCTAAATAAGCCTTAGTTAGACCTATGTGTTTACAAAACCCTAATTGCTTATCTGAACTAGTTTGAAAGTGTTCAAGGCTTATGTATGAGTTACCTTAGGAACAATAGGATATCTTAGCACCCTTAGACCCTAGTACAACCTCTTAGAGCTTAGGTACAAGTCTCTTAAGCACAAAACCATAACTAGGTTATAACTTCCCGGAAACTAGGTTAAACCTTCCCAAATCTTTACCATAAGCTACCACCACTTAGTATAAGCTTCTTAGGACTTAGGATTAGTCACTAAACACTCATAGGACCCTAATCTAGGCACTAAAACCTAAGCTAAACCCTAATCTCTAACTAAGTAAAACTAGGTAAAAACTAAACCATAACTAGTTCTAACCTAAACTAAAGCACCATAAACTCTTAAACCAAGCACCCTAGCACCTCCCCTAGACCTAGCACACTCCCTAGCACCTCCCAAGCAGCCACACAAGGAGGCGCATCACCTCCTTGTCACCTACTTCAGCCCACGGCTCAATCACCACCATAAACACCCTATGCAGCCCCCTAGCTAGTTATAGCTCACCTTAGTCATCCCTTTAGGCTTCATTATTCACCCCATAGCTGCCATGAATCAGCCCCCCCCCCCTCTTCGACACCTAGCAGCCCAATTCGACACCAATACCCTTTGTTACCCTATAAATAGCAGCCCTCCCCTCACCATTTCACTTCACACCTCCCCTATCTTCTTTACCTCACCTATTATGTAGTACTAAGTCCCTAAGACCCTTATAAGTCGAGTAGCAAAGCCCTAGTACTTGTCGAGTTATAGTTTTAGGCCGAGAAACCCTAGAAACCCACGTTAAGGTTCCCACGACCTAGGTAAGCCTCAACTTTGATCCTAGTAGCCTTAGTACTGATATAGGACACCTAGGATATGCCTTAGAACCTTTAGATAAGCCTTGACCATTTTCATTTAGAAGTTCTCATTTTAAAACCCTAATTATAGATAATTATGTGTTTATGTGCTAAATTTCCTTATTATGTGATATAATATGATTTAGGAGACTTAGTTAAGTATATATTAACTAAACATAAGCTAGGAAACTTAGTTGTCTCATTAAAATACAATTTGCATGGAAAAAAGACTAGTTTTGCAATAGTTTCCATGCATAGGGGCATATATGGTAATTTTCCGAAAATATTAAGTCTAGGGACTGTTTTTGACATTTCTTAGAAGTTATAAGTATAAGGACCCTTTTTTCAAAGTTATATAACCTTAGGATAAAAAGATAAATAGTTATTAACTTATAAGGACTAGTTTTGCAAATGTTATAAAGTTAAGGGTATAAATGGTAAATTCTGGAAACTTATAAGCTTAAGGGCCATTTCTGCCCTTTTCTCAAAATATAGAAGTATAGGGGCTAAATGTGTAAGGTCTAGATAGTTAAAAGTCTAAATGATATAAGTTTATAAGTCTAAGGTAGATTTTGTAAATATACAAACTATAAAGGTATAAAATGAAATATTTGCTTAATAAATAAAAGTGCTATCTTTTTATGTAATGTATTACACATGTGAGGGCTTCATTTGTGTATACGTTTTGATGAGTTTGCTGGGTTTACGATTTAAAGTGCCCTGGCTCCTCAAACGTTTTACTACAATCTGACCTCTGGATTATGATGGTCCAAACGGTGATATATTATATTTAAGACTAGTACTTAATAACATGACATAATAGTAGGGAGCTTCATGTGAGGAGTATTAACTTCTAAATTATGATGGCCCGAACGGTATTATATTGATGACATAATACAATAGTAGGGAGCTTCATGTGAGGAGTCTTATACTTCTGAATTGTGTGATGGCCCGAACGGTGTTATGTTATAACCTAAAATACTTAACAACGTGACACAATACTAGGTAACTTCATGTGAGGATTATATACTTCTGAATTATGATGGCCCGAACAGTATTATGTTTAATAACATAATACAATACTAGGGAGCTTCATGTGAGGAGTATGTAATTCTGGATTGTGATGGCCTGAACGGTGTTATGTTATCACTAACACTAAAAACCCTAAGAATGGTTACTTGAGAAAACATAAACAAGATAACTAAAGCTTGACATAAACCCCAGGATACGTGAGTAGGCAGTCTAGTCTCTGAGTCACTTTTGACATTAATCACATTTCCCTAAGCCCAGGTGAGTTCATAGCCTCACACTCTTTTTAAATGCTTTAAAAACCCTATGAGGGGGATACATGCTACTTGCTTTACTTTAAAACCGAATACAAGTCTTTTTCTTTGGGTATTGCACGAGTAACACTATCTGCAACCATTACATAACTAAAATTCATGAGCCATAATCGCTTGGGATATTTTACCCAAGTGAACGCGAGTATAATTGATAGATCTATTGGAGTTTGACAACTCCCGTTGGTTTGCCTGTGTCTTGGGCACCAATAAGTACTATACTTGAAACCTCTAAGGATTAACTTTGGCAAGTTATCCTTCTCGTCCCCTCATGGTGGTCTGCAGACCCCATGACCCGGACTGTTAGTATGGTTTCATGAGCTTAGTGCACTAACACCCCTCTCTTCGGTATTGTACTGATCATACAATACTGACACAAACTGTTTAAATACGGTTTCTACCACTTTACATGGGTGTATAACAACGTAGCCCATGCTCTACTAAACTTGTATTCACACTACTACTACTACTATTTAAACCTATGACTCTCACTCAACACCTAGTGTTGACTCTTTAAGCATGTGTCCTAGGTATATGGCCGTTACGGAGCTATGGCATGAAGCGGCATTGAACTTGGAGGACTTTCAACTTTGTTATCATTCAAACTATATTTCACACTTAGATTTACGGGACCTCATCTTAATAAAACTCTGATATTTTTATGAATGATAACTTATTTATAAAAACGTCTCTTTTCGAGTCGTTTTCTATCATTGTGACTGTGATTCCATAAAGTAATACCCTAACCCTAAATCCGCTGCGAACCATGAAAATGGGGGTGTTACATAAAATCCTATAGGAAGAAAATCATTTTTCCAAACTCATTGAATAAGTCCTATGATGATTTTGATTTCTAGTTACTCTTGATCTAGTTGGTCCATTTACTATATTTGTTTTTCTAGTAGGTGGAGATCTAGATTTTGTTGTTGATTTGTTGTATCCTAATCCGGGTTTTAGTATTGGTTTATAGAATTGCTTTACCTCTTTTACACTAGCAGTGGGTATTTCTGAGTTCATTACGGTTAATTGTTTTGGATTAGAATCTATAATAGGTTTAGGTAATATCACAGTCTTGCGCACTGGGGACGGTCCTTTATCGATGGGATGGTCCTTTATTATTAAGGGACCGTATGGTGTATTTGAGGAACCGTCACCAGTAGACACTTCCGACTGTGACTTCACAAATTTAATTTGTTTTGATATACTTGTTGATGCTTCAGAAAAATTATATCCTATACCTATTTTCAATGTTGCAAAAATTGTGAATCGGTCCTGAGGCGGTCGAGGGCCGAGTAGCGTTTTTTAGCCGATTAATGGCCCTAAACCTTGTAATCGCCGATTAATCGGCCGATTTCCTTGTAAATCTCTCCAAGTTCCAGGGCCGTTTACCTTGTAATCGGCGATTACAAAGCCGAGTAGGCCGTTTTTTGCAACATTGCCTATTTTATTATCGGAAGACTTTTGAGCTCCTATTAATTGTTTTAGAGAATGAGTACTCTTTTCAAATTTACTTATTTTTGAGGCTTCCTCTTTGAGTTCCTTATTTTTGATTCTAAGTTTTTCACATGATTTGCATTCCAGATCAATTTCCTTTCCTTTCTCAAGCCTAGATAGTTTATCTTTTAATTCCGATATTTCCTTTTCTAATTTAGACTTGGTAGATTTTAAGAATTTGTTTTTCANGTATTGGTTTATAGAATTGCTTTACCTCTTTTACACTAGCAGTGGGTATTTCTGAGTTCATTACGGTTAATTGTTTTGGATTAGAATCTATAATAGGTTTAGGTAATATCACAGTCTTGCGCACTGGGGACGGTCCTTTATCGATGGGATGGTCCTTTATTATTAAGGGACCGTATGGTGTATTTGAGGAACCGTCACCAGTAGACACTTCCGACTGTGACTTCACAAATTTAATTTGTTTTGATATACTTGTTGATGCTTCAGAAAAATTATATCCTATACCTATTTTCAATGTTGCAAAAATTGTGAATCGGTCCTGAGGCGGTCGAGGGCCGAGTAGCGTTTTTTAGCCGATTAATGGCCCTAAACCTTGTAATCGCCGATTAATCGGCCGATTTCCTTGTAAATCTCTCCAAGTTCCAGGGCCGTTTACCTTGTAATCGGCGATTACAAAGCCGAGTAGGCCGTTTTTTGCAACATTGCCTATTTTATTATCGGAAGACTTTTGAGCTCCTATTAATTGTTTTAGAGAATGAGTACTCTTTTCAAATTTACTTATTTTTGAGGCTTCCTCTTTGAGTTCCTTATTTTTGATTCTAAGTTTTTCACATGATTTGCATTCCAGATCAATTTCCTTTCCTTTCTCAAGCCTAGATAGTTTATCTTTTAATTCCGATATTTCCTTTTCTAATTTAGACTTGGTAGATTTTAAGAATTTGTTTTTCAAAATAATCTTTTGACTTATTTCACAAATTTTATCATACTCATTATCTAAATCAAGTGAGTCTAGTGAGTAAGTGTCATAATTGTAGAGATCGGTTTCGAGACTTACCTCTTTTGAAGATCCGGCCATAAGGCACGTTTCATTTTTGCCATCTTCGTCGTTGTCACTCCATGCACCGCTTACATATGCCTTTTGGTTTTTGTCTTTTGGTTGGTGTGGACAATCTCCAACTAAGTGTCTAGTATCACCACATCCGAAACATCTTCTCTCAACCTTACTATGTCTTTCTTCACAAACTTTCTGAGGTGCTTTCTTTACATCTCGTGGTTTTCTCACAAATCTTCCTCTTCTCTTAAAGAATTTCTTGAAATCTCCAACCGCCATAGCATACTCTTCGTCTTCACTTTCCGAGCTTGAATCCTCATCATCACTTAGCTCCTTTTTAGCTTTCAAAGCAAGTGATCTTCTTTCCACCTTGCTTTTGACAATCTCGGAATCATTTTTGATGATTAACTCATGGACCTTTAAGTTACCAATGAGCTCATCTAATGATAGAGATGCCAAGTCTTTAGATTCTTCAATCGCCGTGACCTTTGCTCTCCATTTTGGATGTAAGGCCCTGAAAAATTTCCTAACACAACTTTTGATAGAAATACCCTCATCGAGTACTTTTAAACTCGTGATAATGGTGTTAAATCTAGGAAACGCACTATCCATAGATTCGCCTTCAGGAATGACGACTTGTTCATATTCTTGAACCAAAAGATCGATCTTGTTATCCTTGACTTGATTATTACCTTGATGAGTGACTAACAATTTTTCCAAATATATTTAACCGTATTACACATGAAAATTCTTTGAAATTCCTTTTTGGGTAAAGCGTTGTAAATAACCATTTTTGCTTAATCATTTTTAGCTAATTTCTTTTTAAGGCTTTCACTTTGTTTATCATAAGAAACAATTTCATCTTGTTTATTTACCGGATTATATTCAATAGGTTTAAAGTCACCCATGGTAATAACATGCCAAAGATCAAGATCTTTTGATTTCACATACGTTTCGAATCGAGTTTTCCAATAAATAAAACTATCAGTCTCAAAGAGTGGTGGTCTTTGCATAGACTGCCCTTCTTGATATTTTTCAAATTCCAGTGATCGTTTCAAGTTTTAAAATACAATATACTTTAAAAGTCTGGAGCAACCTGGCTCTGATACCAATTGTAAAAACTAGAATGGGGTTGAATAGTTTCACCGTTATTATATTATTTACGTGTTAGAAAATTTACTTTACAAGTTGTGTTTATGAAAATGATTCGATTCGATATTTATGTGAATTCAACTCAACAACAAATAGAAGCAATAATAAGTAAGTAAGTAAAGATAAGGAAAGGAAAGATCGAACCGGGACACGGAGATTTAGTGGTTCGGCCACGAAGCTCACTCCTTTGCCCCTACTCCACTCCTCGAGTCTCACACTCGAGAGTTTCACAAACACTATATCAACACGCTCCCTTATGGCGGAACAAACCTTACACAAGCTTACACCAAGTTTAACGACACTAAGCAGAATGTCGAGTCCTAATCCTAGCTAGAACCAATCTATCAAAGCCCACGTGGCTTCACACCTTGTACCAACACGATGGCACAATACAACACAACACAACACACAATACAAGACTTGCACTCAAGTCCTATTACATACAAGAATCAATAAATAAGAATGGTGATTTGGAAGAGATCCGCAACAAGGTATGAGAAATACTTTTCTTCAACACTTCGTCTCTTGACTACAACGAGTGTTCTTCTCTTGCACTTTAGAGGAATGATGGGTGTAATCAGTTGTAAACAACTTAGAAACCGATAATGTGATCAAAGAATGTAATTTGGAATGGATTTGGGAATACAGAAAGTTTTAGTGCATAAGAGGTGAAGTTTTCTGAAAGAGATCAGTTATGTATTTATAGACGCCAGGAAAGAGACGGACGGTGGTCCCGTAAAAACCAGACGGTCCTTTATCACTAAGGGACCGCCGTCCACTTTAAGGGACCGTCCCGACAGACGCTCTCATTTTTGTCCTGACGTGATGAAAATTATCTGGTGAAAAATTCTTGTCGGTTTTGAGCGGGAAAAATGGCTGTTATGCATTTGAAATTTGAAAACATTTCTTTAAATTATACAAAAATACTTTTGTAAAAATGTTTTGTGACATGAAAATGTAAAATTTTGATGAAAAATAAATCCTTTGATCACATACACAAGTTGGTAGATATTTATACATACCTTAAGTGATGTTGAAGACGAAAACGAGTTTTCTCGATTAAAACTTATTAGTCGTAGTTTTACGTAACGTGTGTTTGTATTTTGTGATTATCAAAACTAGTAAAGACCGATTAATGCAAATGACGTTTTTGACATTATTTGTATTAACACAACGTGTAAACATTTTTGAAAACAGGGAAAAACGGATGAAAACGTGTAAAAACGTGTAAAACCGGACGAAACCATGCAAAAACGGATGAAAACGTGTAAAAACGAATGAAAACGTCTAAAAACGAACGAAAGCGTGTAAAAACGAGCGAAAATGTGTTAAAACGGATGAAAACGTATATAAACAGACGAAAACGTGTAAAAACGGACGAAAAAAATGTAAAAATGTCTGAAAACGTGTGAAAACAGACGAAAACATGCGAAAACGGGCAAAAACGTGCAAAAAATGGCTGAGAATGTGTAAAATGGATGAAAACGTGTAAAAAGGGATGAAAACTTATAAAAATAGCCGAAAACATGTCAAAACTGACAAAAACGTGTAAAAATGGACGAAAACATGCAAAATGGACGAAAACATGTAAAAACAGATGAAAATGTGTAAAAACGGACGAAACATGTAAAAGCGTTTGAAAATGTGTAAAAATGTTTGGAAACTTGTAAAAACGGATGAAAACGTGAAAAAATGGATGAAAATGTGCAAAAAACGGTCGAAAATGTGCAAAAAACGGTCTAAAACTTGCAAAAAAAACAAATGAAAACGTGTAAAAACGGATGAAATCTTGTAAAAACGGACGAAAACGTGTAAAAACGTTTGAAAACGTATAAAAACGGATGAAAACGTGCAAAAAAAGGCCGTAAACGTGTAAAAGCGGACGAAAACGTATAAAAACGCACGAAAGCGTGTAAAACGGATGAAAACTTTCAAAATCGAACAAAAATGCGTAAAAACGGACGAAAACGTAAGAAAACCAAATTTTCAGTTATTACTAATGGCCGTTAGTATACAGGACTAACGATGCAAGTTTATGTGAAGAGCACAAGGGTATTTTAGTTAGTTCGTTAGAAAGTTACCAATATTGTTCACAATTTGAAACGTTTGTTACCTAGAATGTGTAATAAACTAGTTCGTTACCTAGCTCGGAACAAAACGTAAGTTCATTGGTAATTTATAGCTTTAACCCCAACTTTTATCTGAATTAGTCAACACAACGCCACCATTAACTTCACCCCTAAAACTATCTTTTTGTAAATTCCTATTTTCAAAATGAAAACCTTTTTTTTTTTTTTTTTTACCAAAAGAGCCACTTTCACCGAGTCACTCACCACCAACTCACCTGACTCACTCAAAGCAACCCCACCATCAAAATAAAAACTTTTAACAAACTTTTAATATATCACATGGCATTATTTAATTCACTAAACGAGGTATTATCCAAGTTATGTACCAAAACTATCAGTAAGCTGGCATGACCTCCTTGTGGCAATACATTATTGGACCAAGTATGGGGCACGTTACATGCGTATCTACACCTTCCTGTAGACAACTTGTTCTACTCTGATATGATGGTTGATAGAGATTTGCACTCAAGGCCATGGTTAGAGTTGGTGAATGATGACATTGATGCTTTAGCAAAAGAGCTTGAGTGTCAATTTATGACATATCTTATAACAGAAACGGTCTTAACAAACTCGTATGTAAGCTCTGTCTTCATCTTTCGACCCTTGGTGGGTTACGGTCGTTTTTTTGGTCGGATGTTGATGTTGGATTTGTAACGACGGTCTTAACAAGCTTCGTGGTTGGGTGGTGGTTAAATGTGGTGATTTGTGTTTAGTAGTTTAGGTGATTTGTGTTTAGATGGTTAAATATGGTTTGGGTGTGTGGTGTGTGTATTTTTATAAGAAAAATGAAAAGAAAAGTCATTTTAAAGAGAGGATGTTTATGTTTTTAAGAGAGGTGAAAATTATGATGATGTGTGTTGTTAGTGTGTACGTGTTATTTGAATGAGTTTGATTTAAAAGAAAAATGAAATTAAGAAATTAGATGAGTTTGATTTAAGAAAAATGAAATATGTTAAGAAAAAAGAGGTCGAAGATGAAGATACTCAAAAAGACTAAATTGCACTATGTATTTTGGGACTAACGGGTGTAACGAGAGAAGTGTTAGTTGACTTGGTCAACGGGACTAATGCCGGTGCAAAATAGAGATGTAAGAGATGAATGGTAGATTTATTTTGAAAAAGAGATGAAACGTGTATTTTATGTACAATTTTAAAGACGAATGGTGTATTTTATTCTTTTATTAATATTTGATGCTAGTGTTATGACTTGTGAATTGTGATTGTTTAGTAGATGATAAATTTGTGCATTTGCGTAATAGAGTGAAATTGTGATTTTATTGATGATTTCATGCAAGTGTTGACTTGTGAACTGTGATTTTTTAGTAGATGATAAACTTGTGCATTTGTGTGGTATGGTATTTGTGTCGTGTCTTTTTTTGTCTTTTGTTTTTTGTCTTTTTAGATTTAAGCGCATGCTATATCTATTTTAATGTGCTAGCAAGTAGAAGACAATGTATGGTCGTAGGATAAACTAAACAAAATTTCAAAAAATAGAATATGTTAAAAATAAGTTAATTATATTGCTTAACACAATAATCAAAAAATACATATTTAAAGATAATAAAAGGTTAGTTTTTTCTTCCCAAATGAGAGTAAGCTTTTTTTTTTTTTTGAACAAAGAGAGTAAGCTTTGATGTTCAAGAAATATGTATCAGTTTTGTACATAAATATTTAAAAGCAATGCGTGTAATGACATTGTATTTAAGATCACTAAACTATGTTTTACTTTTTAGTGATGACCACAAAAATGCCCATTTTGTGATAGCACTAATGTTCAGTACCATCAGGACAAAATGCTTTGGAGTAGGTTCACTATTTTAAGTAGTTGCGGCTCCATTTTCTCTCAGCATGTCGCAAACGAATTGAAATAACAGGAATGGTACCTTGTTTGTGTACTTTCAAGTAATTTTAACTCCATAACCGAACAAACATGAACACTTAAGATGGACGAGATTTTTTTTCACGCATTAGTTAATTTATTTTTTGTTTCTTTACTTTTGAAAAAGCAAATATCTAATGATTTTAACTTATGTTAAATTATCAAATTAAACTACCTAAACATTAATTAAAAACAATATTTGATCATACTTTCGGCAAACCAAAACAAAATATAGTTAAAATGTAT
Organism: Artemisia annua; assembly: GCA_014162995.1. Taxonomy (NCBI): domain Eukaryota; kingdom Viridiplantae; phylum Streptophyta; class Magnoliopsida; order Asterales; family Asteraceae; genus Artemisia; species Artemisia annua. The sequence goes on along the minus strand of LBNU01037288.1, from coordinate 132,217 downwards.
TACTATTGATAGTTACTGTCCGCGCATGAGAATTGAAACTGGTAGTTTCAATACAAAAGTTGGCGAAAATTGTTGTAAAGGAAATTAAATTCGTACCACCTTTATAAAGAACTTGAATATTTTGACGATTTAACATAAAATTTAAAAGAAACGAAAAACCACTAAAGATAGGCCAAAGCCCAGTTAGAATTGGTTGGACCAAAATGTAACAAATAATTCCTATAAAGCGTGGGCTTAATTGGGCACGAACTTTCTTAGTTTATCGAAACACGGGCTTTCTTAATTAATGGGATTTCTGCACTTCCAGTTGGGCGAAGTCTGCGAGACTAAAAAAAGTTGATTAATAAAATATGAATATCTTGTATTTCCTTTTGGTAAATTATTAGAAAGTGAATAAATTTGTATATCTTCGTTCGCATTCCTTTCAGATAGGATGTTTACATCAATACATGTTGCAAGTCTGCGTGCTTGTTTTTTTTTACACCCATGATATGCTGGTATTGATGTGCTCAAGTTGTTAAAGCTACTTTCCTTACACATGTAAACAAATGGGGTTTTTCTAAATCATGTTACATGAAGAGAGCGAGTCTTTGATTTATATATACGCAATTTAACTGGGTATCCCCATGAACGTTTCTAGCCCTTTCTTTAGCCACCACCAAATATTTACCTAGTGAGGTTTAAACCCTACACACGGCCGGCTCTGGCTATGGGTGGCGCGGGCGATGACCAGGGCATCATATAAACAAGGGGCAAAAAAAAAATTTTTTTGGTGTTGTTAATCATTTTTATGTGATGTAGATTGTGTTGTAATGATAAAATGATGTCTATTAGACTTTATAAGAGCATCTCCAATGGCTCAAACAAGTAAAAGCTTTTCACTATTACAAAAAGTCTTTGAGGTTTGTTTTTAGCATTGCATCACAAGCTTTTTGTAAAGCTTTTTAACAAGACTTGGTGAACTCCAAGTCATTCCTAAAAGCTTTAGTAACTAAATGTGTGTAGCATTAATGGCATTAAATGCTCCAAGTCTTTATGACTTGGTGCCATTGCTCATGCTCTAAGAAGAAGAACACATAAATGGGGAAGGAAGTGATGTTTTTTTTAAAAAAAAATCGTCAAAGAAATAAAATATAGTCGGAAAAAGGTAAAAAAAAAAGAGAGGGTCTTAAATTAAAAGATGGAAAAATTTTCAATGACAAGTTTAGATCACGTTGTGAATAGGTGAATAGGTAGCAGAAAAATCAAAAGCAAAACATTTTATAAGACTACAAGAAATAATCAGCTTTTATGTCATGTATCACTCTTGAAGTTTTGGTTGATGATGTAATTGCATTGAACTTTTTTATCCCGAAGGATCAAAAATTTCATAAATTAATGAGAAAACACAAAACAAGTTAAAAAGATGCTAGACCAAACAGGTCAGTTAATCTGAACAATGTGAATCAATACAAAAAAGAACGCGGCCTACAATTTACTAAAACAAATCTTAAAGACAACCAAATCGAAACCAAAGTGCACCAAAAGCTACATACATAAAAAAGGAAAATAAGGATATGCCATATCAATTTACTTAATCAGATGAGTGTCATGCTTATCTAATCAATTCACCAAGCATTGATCCTAGAAACCACTACAATAAAAACGGTCATTAGTGATGAGTTTTTGGACTTAGGATCAAATAAGAAGAAACCTTAAAATGAGATGGGTGAGAAATAACTATAACCACACATTAGAGATGCATCGACTTGAATTAGATGCATCCCTAATCTTTTAGATGCATCCTAATATATTTTTTAGCTAAAAATTAGATGCATATACATATATAAGATGCATTTTAGCAAGTTAGGCAAATGTTATGTACTTTTCGTCATTTGCGTGTCAAATTTGTTGCAAGTACTACTATGCGTTGTTTTCACTTCAAAATCACTTTCGAAAGTAGTTGGGATGCATCTAAATGAATAGAGATGCATTTAATTTAAGTCGACGCATCTCAAATATTTGGTTATAGTTATTTCTCATCCTTCTCATTATAAGTTTTCTTCTCACTGGATCCCTACTCTGAGTTTTTGGGTGACGACGTAAATTTTCGTCACTAAAAGCACGAATTAGTCACGTCAAATTTGTCATCACTGACTTTCGCCATTGCTTCAAAATTAGTGACCAAGACAAATTCTTCACTTTGTCATTAAAATGATTAACAAGAAAAGGAATTGTTATTAAGTGCCCATTGACCAATGTTTAAGCAACGTTAACTAAGCAATAATTTCCTTTTTTGATACCGCTTCACATGAAATAACTTTTATTAACTTTCTTGTATCATCGTAACCTTTCTTTATTGATTCATTTTAACATTTTTCTGGATTTAATGTACGACTGTGTTTCCGTGTTAGGGAAGATATCCTATAACATAAATGCATTTTAAAAATTCAACAAAGTTCAATGAAAATATATTTTCATGAGGTTGATAAAAGTGAGAAACTGAGAGATAAAGTAAAGAATAATAAACTTGTGAAAAACATAAGCAATAAGCAATGATACTTGTAAAACACTGTATTCAATATTACTACTTGAGTAAATTACACCATAGGTCTCCAAACTGCTTTTAATTCACGCATTTGGTCAATTTTTCTCAAAAATCTCACTTTTAGTCCCAACATTCTTCGTTAATTGTGCGCCTAGTCTTTTGGGGCTAAAGACCGTTAGCCTTTCTCGTTAGCTGGAAAGGCAAGTTCGTCTTTTTATCTTTTCTTGTCCAAACACTGCATTAAATCTTTTCTAACATAAAACAAATAATATCTAACCCAAACACCCCTTCTTTTATATCACAACTCTTCTTCAATCTTCAACCCTCATCACAATTGTCACTAGTGTCGCCCACAAACACCACCACCACCTCTGTCACTAAAGTTTTCTCACTTAAACTTCACTGTCACCACCGTCATTTCAATTAAGCAGTATCAAAATATTAATAATACCTTAGAATAACATGATAAAAAAAATTAGATTCAAACACACGTGATTGTTAAGAACTTGTACCATAGCTACTTACATATCATTCTCTTTCAAAGTTCTTGTTTTGTTTTTCTAAAACAAGATGGAATACTTTTGTTAGTACCCATTACACATTCAATCACATACATGATTTGTTTATCTCTCATCTATGGTTTGTTTCAACATTTTCTCTTTCTTCAAAAACAATAACAACATCTAACAACAACAACAATTCACAAGACCATAATCATAATCATTTCAGTAAGAAAAACAAAATCAATTCATATAAATATATATAGATTTTTTTTTAAAAAAACCCCAAAAATGTAAACAATTTTTTTGAGTAAAAGAGCTTCACCCTGCAAAATATATTAATAAATAGAAACAATACTTCATATAAATATATTAAAGAAAAAGTAAACAACTTTCTCTCTCTATAACAAACAAATACTTCCATTTTATCTCCCAATAAATAACGGACCGATGCTCCAGTCTAATTCACCAGCCGGTAGAGGACGTGTATGTGTTCACCTACTTTACATCATGGTTCATTCATATGTAGCTTACACAAGAAGCAAAGCAATAGTAATAATATTACCATCTCAAATGGCATATTATCCATCGAATTGATTAAATGCAAGACGTTCTGCGTTGATGAATTCGTTAGTTTGTACTCGAACAGTTGAAGGTGGAGAACTGGTGAAACGAGCGTTAACGGCTTTAATAAGGCCTTCAACGCATCAACAAAGATGAAGGGGTTCGTTTCAAGTGAGGCCTAGCTGGTTATCTGTTATCAAATTGACAGTTAAACAGTTGCAGCCCACTGTTGTTGGTCTTCGTGGTTTCTTTGCTGCCAAACAGACACGTCCCTCCCTTTAGAACTAGGAGGATATTTGATTTTACAACCCATATTTATCAACCTAATTAATTAATAAGAATTCTTTGCTTATTAAACAATTAATAGTGACAAAGATGGTGGTGGTGGGTGACGGTGGTAACAATGATAATGAGGGTTGACGGTTGAAGAAGAGTGGTGAGGTAGAAGAAAAGGGTGTTTGGGTTAGATATGTTTGTCGTGTGTTAAAAAAGATTCAATGGGGTATTTGGACAAGAAAAGAGGAAAAGACGAACTTGCCCTTCCAGCTAACGAGAAAGGCTAACGACCGTTAGCCCAAAAGGACCAGATGCGCAATTAACGAAGAATATTGGGATTAAAAGCGCGTTTTTTAAGAAAAAAGACCAAATGCGTGAATCAGACAGGATTTAGGGACCAATGGTGTAATTTACTCTTACTATTAGTATTTTTAAGGGTGTTCACGGGGAGGTTCGGTTTGGTTAGTTGAAAGATTTACACTATCCACAATAAATTCGGACAGTTATTTCAATATGCTAATTTGGTGTCCAAATGACAGAAAACCATGAGAAAAAAATAGAAGAAGAAAAGTTTAGATGTTCTCTCTTATTGACAAGGGTGTTCGAAGATATAGAAGAAACAAAACAAATGCGCCAAACATAATAACACAAAGTTGATCTAAATAACATTAAAAACAAGACGCAAATACGTCAAATAAACAATTAAGGGGAAAAAAACAAGTTGCACATGTGATGTTATTAGATAGAAAGTCTATGTTAAAAAAAAAAAGATAGAAAGTCAATAACAAAATTGTAATATAAAATTTAGTGTAAATTACACCGTTAGTCTTTGTGGTTTGCGTTGACCGCAACCTATTAAAATTGCACCATCGGACCTTAACTCGCAAATGTTATCCGCTGTTTGTCCCTCTCTCTAACGGCCCTCACTAACACTCGTTAATTCACCTCATGTGAGGGTAAAATAGTAATTTTGGACTTTTTCTTTTCTTGTCCACACCCGACCACAAACCCACTTTCTTTTTATCTTCCCTACCAACACCTCTTTCTTCTATAACTTTTATCCCGACCATCTTAGATTCATAATCATTTTGGTCATCATCTTTATCACTATAATTTTATCACCACTATCTTATCAAAAATCTATACAACAATTAAATTTTAAAAGTATTCATCAATATACACAATAACCCAAAACTAATATATTAAAAACCACCACCCATATCCATCACCACCAACCATACCAATTACCACCAACATGTAGATCTGATGCTACCACCATCATCCTCACTATTTATCATCTTATCCAATGCAATCACCCATTGACCATAATCAAAACTTTAGAAAACAAAAACTCTCAAACTCCTTTAAAAAATTCAACTAGAAACTATATAAATCAAAACTAAAATAAACCAAAAATAAAACATCAATTAAAAAAAATGGTTCATTAGTAACCCCATTAAACCACAAACCAAAGTCTATAATGTCTTTTGTGAAGATGATAAGATTATTAGTGATATTTTTGGTTTGATGAAAACTAAGATACATGTGATTTTTGTTGTTAAACATTGAAAAGTTTTGTGACAAAGTGAAAGTTCAAAGTGAGGTGTCTTGTTTTGATTTAATATGATTTTTTGTGTGTTTTTGGATATACAAATTTAAATTTGATATTTGATTGTTGTGTGTATAGGTTTTGATTGGTATTTGAATTTACAGGTAGAAAAGATTGATGTTTATAAAGAAAAGTAGAAGCAAGAGAGAGAAAGAAATAAAGGATGAAAGAGAAGCAGGGAGAAAAATGTGTTAAGTCAAATTTTGATACAATTGTCTCTGACAAGTATTTGAACATAAAATAGTCTAATTCACTCACTAAAGAAATAGTGACTGTGTAAGTCACTGATAAAGAATCGGCGAGTAGTTCACTCTCTGATAGTCTTCAGAGAGTAAGTCACTCTCTGATAATCATCAGAGAGTAGTATATACAACTCAATCAACAACAAGTTTCAGAGAAGTCGAAGACCAACAGAAGAAACACTTTTATCACATTGATGCGATGTCAGTGAGTAAAGCTACCTGCGCACAAACAACACCAGAGTCACTGAGACCTGACAAATGTTTCCCTGACTCTAAAGACTCTATTTCTGAAAACAAACATGAAATATGGACCAAAACTTTCTTGGGAAGATAAGCTAAAAGCAAACACAAGAAAATCAAAAAAGTACAAGGAGTTGGTATAAAGGTAGGTATAGTTTTCAACACTATTCATAAAATATGGTTGTTGCCTTTCCAAGAACGGAAGCACCACTGGATGCATGACACGTCTCAACAACCATCACATGTTACCCTTGTATTACCACCTATATAAAGAATGCTTGTAAATAGAGATACGTAGAGATTCTAAACAAACATAGAAAATAATACAAAGTATTATAGTTGATAGGATCCTCCTCTCCTATGATCTAGCTTGTGTTGTTCATATTAGGAAAGTTTCATTTGTCATCAACCGGGATAGTGTTCCACAAACGATTCCTTGTAAATCTTTGATTCATGTTTAATAATACTTATAAACGTTGAAAAGTACAAATGGTGTTATTAGTTGTTTAAGTGGTCTTGAGTGAAGATGTTATTATTTTTATTATTGTTCTTAAGTTATTGTCATTTGCTCAAACTTCGAGGACCAACAAGATGATATATGTGTAAAGTGTTTAAAACCCTATGAAAAACAAGGATAAAAGGACAAAAATACCCTTTCTTGTATGTCACATTTAGCTGGTTAACGAGTGTTAGTAAGGGCCATTAGAGGGAGGGACAAACGGTAGATAATGTTTGCCAGTGAAGGTCGAACGGTGCATTTTTTCAGTTAAAGGACGATAGACTACGGTCAACCAAACCATAAGGATGAACGATGTAATTTACTCAAAAATATATATATATATATATATATATATATATATATATATATATATATATA
>LBNU01037288.1:96682-109317 GCA_014162995.1 Artemisia annua | reverse complement strand
ATATATCCCTCGTCATCACAACAATGAAACAACAACAAAAGTATAAAAACCTCACCGAGTCACTGAGTTGACTCGGTGAGTCACACGAGTCACAGCTGAGTCGCGAGCAAGACATCCACACGAGTGTTTTTAAACATGTTTTATCCATTTTTATTTAAAAAAAAACAAGTAAAAATCGGATTTAAGAAAATATAAGAATTAGGGTTTTATAAAAGTTTAATAAAACGAAGAGGGTAGGCGCGTGGGCGCGTTTACCATTGAGAGGGACAAAGAGGAAGGTGGTGGCGGCTTGCGGTGGTCACGGTGGTCTCGGTGGTGGCGGGTGCGGCTGCTACGGAGGGAGCTAGAAGCTCACAAGCTCCAGAAATGTAAAGGAAAGGCCGATCTATCGATTCGGCGAGAAAAAGTTATCGCCGGAATATTTTCCGGTGGCGGCGGCGCCGGAAACTGCTGGTGCTTGCCGGAGAGGATGAAGATTCCGGCGAGTGCTAGAGAGAGAGAGAGAAAATGATGTGTGTGTGTGTTTTATTATGAAATAAATGAGATGAAATATTAATAAGGGGGTTTATATATATTAAAAAGTATAGGGTAGATTTTGAATTAATTAAAATGTAGGGGTGTTAAGGTAATTATCACGGGGACCAAAACTGTCAATGTAGCTAAACTTCTCACAAAAATGCTTCGGGGCTCAAACGACATAGCAAACGGACTCGAGAAATTACGAAACTTGCGCCATTGTTCACGAAATAATCTTTCCAATAAAATCAAGTATAAACTTCAATATTTCTCCAATGTCGATTTAATTCAATAAATTTGGCAAAAGCAATATGATTCAAGTTTTCTAGGTTGTGCCGGCTCGATAAAGGGATAACGGTCACATTAAATAAAATATTTCACGGTTTTTCAAACCCAACAAGTTCAAAGGAGCTCAAAAGTCAAGGAAGATCAAAGATGAATGTTTTGGCTCGTAAAATAAATTTAGGAAATTTTCCGGATGTTACAGCACATACCCCTAAAAGGAATCGCGTCCTCGCGATTAGGTTCAGGTTATAGGTCGGAATAATGTTGGCGGAAAGGTGATGGTACTAAAACGGTTTACGTCTCAATTACGCAACATTTCACAATCTCATTGGTGTGGTCTCCTCCAAATTCTCATAGTCGCAATCTTAATGTAGGGTTTATATCATGGTGATACAAAATTCTAACCCGATACATGTAAATTTGTAAAAATGACAAGGTGACCGATCTTCAAGTTTTGTTTTCAAAATCGGGGTTTTCCTCCTCAGAAAAATGGATGAGACTTTATTTGAAAACTTCATTAGGTAAAACATTAGTACGAATTTGACCAAAATAATTTTTCAAGTGTTACAAATTTCGTTGTTGAGAATTCGCGGTTACGTAAGATGACACAGTTTCAAAAGATTTTATAAGTTTGTAGAAATCGGAATTCCCATCATGGTATGGGTAAGATAAGTTTCACAAAATTGACGTTTGACATTTCCCAACAAAAGTTTGATAAGATTTCGACCAGAAGGAATCTAATTCTCAAAATAGGCATTTTCAGAAAATGTCACTACGAGTTTCAAAGTTGATTCAAAAAGCATTTTAAAGAGAAGACTCAAAAGTAAGGATATAAAGAAGGAGGGTAGTCGGGCAGGTCCACCTATGTTCCTGAACATCAAGGGAAAGAATCTAGTTGACAGAGCGGAGCGGAGTTCAAGGGTTAATATGGGTGAAGCTCAAAAGAGTAAGTATCCAACTTGCTCAAACGATATCCTAATCGAAATTGTTGTACCAACGGTTGAAAAGAAATACTCAATGCTAAGAGGTATCATGACTTAAACGGTTGCACTCATGACCTGAGATGCTTGAATCAATTCCAACATATGCTGAGAAAATTCCTTCTTGTTCACAAGGTGAGGTCGAGTATCAATAATCGTTAAATAGGCTAAGATCTCTTAATATTCCGGTACAGGAGTCGGGTCACATAAAAGAAACGAGTTGTGAGCATGTGTCGTCTAGAACTCCTAGAAGGTAGGATATCATAAGGGTGCAGGTACATTGACAACCTAGTTCGACAGTTACACTCCGATCAAAGAATCTAATCGCACGGAACGAGTGGGGGCAACTCATTAGTGATGAAACAGTATCAAGGCTCGGTAGGTTGTCATCTATAATCTCAGGCGAAGGTGTGGGATCCACTTCCAGGGTTTGGTTTACTTTGAAAAGAAAGAAAGTTTATCAATTATATAAAATAGTAGCATGAAACACTTTCATAGTCGTAAATGGCTCACCAGGTAATTGTAAAATGCCTTATAAAATAATTGTAATCATCTTATAAAATAATAGAGAACGACTTATCATTTATAAAATAATGACAAATTATGTAAAATACTAAACAAAATAGTTTGTAGGACAGCTTGGAGAGTGATGAAGAATGATTTATCATTCATAAAATAATCATAAAATCATAATTTAATCGGTGATATATAAGCAAGATGAAGATCGGGTTACACAATAACTTTGGAGATGATTCGTTAGGCATTGCATAGAGTAATAAGAAAATCCTTTGTGATTCATAGAATATTGTAAAAGCGGTAGCTCACCTAGTGATTTAGTAGCAAAACGATTCATCGGGTGGCAGAAAAATAGTTTTGAAAAGTAATGATAAATTAAATTGTAAGACAACAATAATAACATGGTTTTATTTTTGGAATAAAACAATGGCTAATCAGCTAGCGAGGGAGTAAAACGATTTACAAAATTGTACTAAAATAGAATAAATGCGTCATAGCTTACAAACTTTTTATGAAATTGCTCGTTGGTTTATGAAATGGTAGTAGAGTAGCGAATCGGTTCATTACTTAATAATGGGAGGGCTTGTGCAATGAGTTGTAAAACAATTTATTGGGCAGCAAGAAAATAATTTAGCATTTATAATATAGTAACAAGCTTTAATTTGTAATATACTATTAGGGTAGTAAAACACATTATTGAAAACATTTTGATTATTTAAAATACTTCAGTTTATTAAAACTACCTTGTAGAAATATAAAATAGTAATTGACAATTAAGAATTTAGTTTATGGTTTATAAAATGGTGGTAACGTCGAAATCTTAGTTTTCCAAATATAATAGTAAAACATCTTGTAGGTTGACCGTAAAACGATCGGTAAAGCAATTGAAAACGGTTTGTGTGAATTTGTGTGTAGTGGTAAAAATAATGGAATGTGGAAAAATGTAGTAAGAGGGTTTAATTTCTTACAGAAAACTTCTGTATAAATCGCTTAGGGTAAGGAAATTTAAAGTGAAATAAATAGGTTATCATATGTAAAAATAGCATAATAGCATTTGACACTGGATTGAATAATAGTGAAAACATAGCGCATAATTGAAATATGGTGGTTCGTAAAAGTTGAAATAGAACGGTATTACTTAAGTGGGTAATTAACCAAAACGAGGTGACTTAAAAGATGAGGGTAAAAATGCGATGAGTTACGAACATAAGTGAGAATGAGATAAGTATGTACGAAATTAAGGTAATGATTTGAAACTCTTTATATAGCGGCAATTATGCCCCCTTTAGTGGTGACTATTAAAACGAAGATGTTTGAAAGTAAAACATGTTTAAGATTTGAAAAAGGATAAACAACGCTAGTGAGGGTGCTATAACTAACGACTTATGGGTTATGGGCCCACGACTAAAGTGTAAAGTTTAAATGCGGAAAAGTTGACTAGGTAAAACGAAGTAAAAGTAAAAGTATTGATGAAGGTCTAACGAAAATTGGTAAATGCGAGTCATAATGAAGAGTGTAAACACATAGATAGTGCGTAAGTATAATGAATAGGTTTAATATAGCATACGACGCCTATTTTAACCAAATAAAATGGATGAAACCAAGTGAATGTAAAAAGGGTAAATGGCGTGGATCCCTGGTTAAGGTGTAAAGGTGTGAAATGGTTGATGATCCTTCAGGCTAAACGGTTAATGATCCATGGTTTGTACAAAATCCTAACCAACAGAATTCGAATCACCTAAATCAACATCAGCTTCGAAACATGAACATTAAGACGAACCTCTAACATGGTCAATACAAGTAACTCCACTTACAAACTTAAGGTCCATGTTTCCTCATGAATGCTATTATCTCGTCTACAATCTCCAATATCCACTTCATATGATCAAACAATCAAGTATCCATTCCAATCAACGGGTTACTTCCCAAGGCAACTAAGGGTTTTGTCCAACTCATTGGTTTACATGCGGTGTATACAAGCTTCCTTACAAATGAAGGGGTAGGGGAAAGGTGAGGCATAAGGCAATACCAAAGTGCTCATGTTTTCAAAATTTGCTTTCAAATAGTATTCCCAAGCGGTGCTACCAAAATGATATGTTCAAAGTAGTGCATTTTCAAAATAGAGTGCTCAAAGGAATGTACTCCAAATAGTTCTAAATACAGTGTAACAATAGTGTATCCAAAATAGTTTTCGAATTTGTATGCCGATACGATTCGTCTTTGAAATAGTGAAACAAATGTTGACTTTCCAAAATAGTAATCCAAATGGTTTGTCAAGTTAGTGTACCCAAAGTAACATACCCCTAAAATAGTTTTCAAGTAGTATATTAACATAACACGACTTCAATTGAAGAAACCAAAGTTTAACGTTCAAAATGGTATTCGGTATAGTATGTTAAAATAGCGTGGCCAAAAATAGTTTTCCCGAAATAACGTTTTCAAAATATCGTATCAATTTGTATGTACATATTTTTGAAAAATATTGTATCGTAGCTCATTGTTTTATAAAGGTAGTAGAATAAAACACTGATATCCCCAAAAGGTAAGTAAAAGGGTTAGGTATCTTTCCAAAGACAGGGCTCGGGTTGCTTCATAAGTTCCTAAGGCTTCTGCTGGGTTACCAATCAACCTATCGTAGTTTTTCTATACCTTTCCAAAAGTCCATTGGTTATCTCATTGTTCATTTCCATAAAAAGGTTCACCTTACGGGTGTCATGGAATAGTCACGCTTAAACAACTAGTGATCTAACCCGGTTTATCAACAAAGTGTAAGGTTTGAGCAGTGAGGGTTGTAACATACCCCTAAAAAGTTTATGTTGTAACGTGACCAAAAACAAATTTCAAAAAGAAACGAGGCCAAAGAGACCATTTCAAAACCACAACGAAATCCAAATTTTACGAATTCAAGAAATCCAAATTTAAACGAAGCCAAAACCAAATATAAATATTCCGATGACTCGAATGCAAAATAACGTGAACTTGATTGATACCATCAATCCCAAAACATACTAGTGTGCCAAACATGATATCGAACGAGTTAGAATAAACAACTCGAATTCAAAACAGTGACCAATCGGGTCTCACCCGACCCGGTGTGAACGAAATCAGATGGTGTCGGACAAAAGTTCCATATACGCGGAAGGTGCAACGACTCGAAGTGTCGTTCAATTTTGAAGTGTTGTGATGCCAGTGTGTCGTGTGCATATGCAAAACTTTGTCATTTTCCAAAAACGGAAAGAAAATCATTTCGAAACATAATCCTGTTATAACTAATCCCGGATTGATGCAAAATTCATTCCTGAGACGCAGGTGATCAAGCCACGTCCCCACTATCCTTGGTTGATTATAGGTGATCAGTCTACTTTCAACCGAGGGTCGATGAATTTAGTTATACTCCGCTTAGTTATACTAGTACCATGTCTCTCATTTTAAAATCGTTTTGAAAACCATGATGAGTGTTCAACTCGAATTCAACTAATGCAATTACGCAAGGAAATAGCGTAACTCAGTGACATGTGTATTGCATCGACGTAAGCATATAACAATACTTATAGTGAATAGCGAAAATGGGGTAAGCATCAATCATCAATACCAACTTCATCCTCTAAACCTACCTCATCATCCAAACCAACATCATCATCTAACTCAACCTCGTCTCCTAATAGCAATGGGTTAACAACTGGTGGGACTAGGACAGACATTATACTCTACAAGAGCATAAGGAAAGTATAAAAATACTAGCCAAATTTCGCGGAAAATATTTTATAAGCCAAAGCATAATAGTGGAGAAGTTCCAAACCAAATCATAATATCAAAGCATGTATATATAAAGTTTAAATAAATACCAGGGCTCGAAGTGGCATGAAGAGCTGGCGGCTTTCTGTCTCAAAACATTTTGACTCCAGGAAAAAGTTTATAGTCGAGTGCGAGCTCGTTCTCTAAAAACGTTGGCTCTGATACCATTCTGTAACACCCCCAACTCAAATACGGCAGCTATCATGCTGGGGTATTACGCAAATAGAAACCAAGCACATTTATAGCTATCGACCACAACACGGGACGTTTATAAATGTTGCAAAACATATCATTCGAATTACAAACCATTTAGAGTACAAGGACTCTTAAGTCAAAGTAGCAGCGGAAAAAGTAAATAGAGTTTGCAGCGGAAAATAAACAAAGTTTAGCAGCGGAAGTAACAAAAGACACAAAAAGGTTTTACGAATGACATGCAAATAAAGATAGAAAAATAGTAAAGCTGCCTTGAAAGAAATGCCTCTTCAGCTTTAGCCACTCCACCAAGCCCAAAACATCATACTCCAAAGCTAATTATTAATATCATTAGTACCTGAATCACATGTTTAAAAGTCAACACAAAGGTTGAGTGAATCCATAGGTTTAAAGGAAAGTAATTGATCACAATATTCCAAGTTTAATAGAAAGGGGCTACGTTGTTATACGCCCGAAAATACCACTGCACTAAGCTCATGACACCAAGCGTTAACCAAACCAACACAAGTAACACTGTACTGAAAATAAGTCGACAATAACCGCGGAATTTCATATATACAAATGCCCCCTATGCTAGGTACTGCCAAATACCTAGCCAACCTCAAATATAGTACACCACAATTTGCCTATCCAGCAAAAGGAGTGGGAGGGTCAATTCCTATAGGCCTATATACTATATTCGCGCTCACTCGCAAGTGATTAATGGCTCATGATCTGAGGGACTTAATAGTGGCAAAATCGTACTTAGTGCTTATCCAACAAAATGGCTACTGCTTCACTCACAGTACCAGCATATATAAGTTTCCAGCTCAATACACAGTTTTCAAACCATTGTGATCATAGTAAAAACAGAGCATGTATCTCACCCCAAGTAGTTTGCAAAGCAATTAAAATAGATAAAAGTGGGGCTATGGACTCACCTGAGTACGCAGCAACGCAAGATATCACAACTAGTCTCAACTAGTAAATCATAAGGCCTCAAGAATAGTGTAGGCACAACGGCATCAAGAAAGTACAAGCACAAGTCACCAAGCACAATCATCAAAAGTATAAGCACAACGGTAATGAATCGGCACAACCTATCGAGTTATATATACAAGAAATAATACTCAAGTAATATATATAAAGTAAAGTTCGTCGAATACTTGTGTATTATGAAAAGGTTTTGTTTCCAGTGGCGATTAAAGAAGTAAACATTTGTAATCTCGTGTGGATCTTTAGGAAAATACAATTTCGAGAATAAGACGAAGAAAGGCGGCGAAACGAAATGAAACACATAGAAGGAAATGACAAAGGAGAGTAAAGCGCTCTCATGAAGAAGTCGTAAAATGTATGACCAAAGAATAACTCACGCTAAAACAAATAGAAACTATAATGAAATAATAAACGGGAAGAGAAAAGAATAAAAGAATAGAAGGAATAAGATAAAACAAACGAAAGAAAAACAATGATAGATAGTTTCGGCGTTTACCCATTTTTCCCAAAATAGATGATAAAATGTCAAATCGTATAAGCTTTGAAAATGTTTTTAGAACATCGGTAAAAGATTAAGTTTATAAAAGATTTAATAAAATTTTGGCATGACTTGCCCGTTTATCGAACGTTTCCCAAGTCAAACGACTCCTTGAATAATTAAATTTAGCGTCAAGTTTTATAAATAAATGCTCACAATAATAATATATATTTGAACATATTACTCGCGTGAATATTTGTTGTTTGGTTTTATCGACCATTTCGTATGGTTCGGGTTCCAGGTACGTCAAGATCTTACGGCCTAACGTACCCTACCGTCTCGTGTACCAAAGGGTCCATAATGTCCAAATAACCAATACCGTAAGTCCAATACGTCCAAATGTTGTCCAACAAGATAAATAATTACCTCTCGATCCAAATCCCTTAACTATCTCCAACTCATTTTATTGTTTCATATTTATTAGTCAAGTTTATTTTATATATACCGCTATGTTTTCCCACATCAAAACAGTATAGCCGAAACCGTTATCTAAGCCAAAACCCAACAAACAACTAATATAACAAACTAATAAATCACTCCGCCGTGACTCGAGACGAGTCACGGCTCGAACCCGAGACCAAAAGAGAACTATTAGTGTTTTCTTTTTATTTCATTAATATTATTCCATCTACTATAACTTTGTAAAGAAAGGACATAAGCTGCATACGTACCCCACCAAATTTGCTCATGTAGAAACCCCAATTCTGAACGGTCACCGGATTGTACATTATCACCCCTTTTAGCCCCAACTTCAGCACCAAAACCCCCTCCTTTCAGCCCCCTTTTCAGCATGCAAACACACACATTTCAGCCCCTATCTCCTTTTAATCGTTACAAGTTGCATATGTATATTGAGGCCGTAACACATTCTGCTAACACCAAACTTTCAGATATCGTAACGGGAGAGTGAGATATGAAAGGCATTTTCAGATTTCAAAACTATAGCAACACGTCAAATTGTTTCCCAAATGATCACCTAAAAACAACAAAAGAAGTATGTGAAATATGTATTGAGCTAAGGATTTAGAAAGTATACATGTCAATAGTTGTTACAATGAAAATAAAGGAAACTAAATTTCGATTCAGTTGTCGGCAACTTTTGACGGACTAATGTAACAATTTCATAAATTATTTCGTACTTATTATGAGCATGATTCTGAAAACCTTCATGCTTGGAATAAATTTTTTGTTCCCTGACTCTTTTTTTCATCACACGTTCATGACTTTACGTTATATATTCCTTGTTATACCATATCGGTTTCCACCTTCTCAATTTTCATCTAATATATCAATAATCTTATTTCGAAAGGTATAAAAGTAGTACCATGTAACTGTGGCAATCCTGATGCTATCTAACTTTTCATCATCCTTCTATTTTCCCGTAGCCTCTGTCGTTGTTACTTAAACCCTGTAAACCAAAAAATCCATAAATATCATGGAGTACTTTGGAGTCCTTAACAAATCTACACATGCAGCAATCTACATTTTGAAATAAGCAACCTCAACCTTTCGAAACAACTTGCTTTAGATAATTCAGAAAGCAGCTTATGATTGGATTTACTTATAAGGTTCTTATATACGCAGAACTTTCATCCACCATGGCTGCAACATTAACAGTTTACCCCGCCAAGATACGGGCAATCTCAGCTTTAATCGAAACCCATTCAGACTCATCAAAGCCAGTTAGTATGATAATACACATAATACTAAAAAGCATTCAAACTAAACTTTTGTGAAGCTTATTTTCAGCAAACTAAAATCACTGTAAAAAACTGAGGTTGTCCTGCCAAGACACGGACTATCTCAGCCTCATCGAAGCTGTTCCTACTCATCAAAATAATATTAGGTAACCCCTTTTTCACCCGGTCCAAGTTTTTTTGTATCATGAAAGAGTTTGATGGAGCACAACTTTTATTATTTAGTGACCATACCTGTCACGATGATACCTTGCTTTTACGCCTATGTCCTGCAACTGGTACCTACACTATAATCTATCTTAAAGCTCACAAATCCTACTGGCGGCCAAAAAAGGCTTTACCGATTCCGTATACAGTGAACCCTAAATCTTAACTAAATCAAAATAACCATAAATTCTACAAAATTGAATATATTGAAAAAGATGAAGTAAAAAACAACGCAAATGGCAGTACCTAAAGACATTATAACATTCTATTTAACCCTTTAAAGCTGAAAAGGTTAATAAGCTGACTTTTAAGAGCTTATCAACTATAGCTTATTACCTTAAGATAATAAGCCATAACCCACAAACCCAAATGATAGTGTTGCAAGTAACACTTTTTATTTAAAATAAAAGTTGTAAATTAAGACTTGTCTTTCTACATGAATCTAAAAACCCACATATACAATAACCAAAATAAGAGGGTGTTTTGAATTGCTTACTTTCAGCTTATCTGCTTATATTAAACAGGCTAAATCAGACTGAAACTCAGAGTTAAAAACTGCAATAAAACAAAACCAAATCTACCTAATACAAAGTTTTTCTAAAACAATTAACTATGAATCATTGCCTGACCTCGAGCTTAAGACTGCATATAAAAACAAACTTATAACTCCACTGCCTCTAACTCAGATATTTCCTCAAACACATTATATGCATATTCCAAAAACTAAAATGACTTTTTAACCTAATTTGTAACACAAATCCAAGTAACCCTAACCGAAAAAAACACTACCTTTGAAATCATACAGACAAACATAAAATGATTTTCGAACATGTTGAGGCCGCCGGTTCAATGCCATAGCTGATTATCTCCTACTGACAAAGATGCATGAAATAAGAAGCTTCAAACAGATCATCACCAAAACATGTGGGTATAAAAAACCCAGCTTATGTACTGATGATTGTATCAAAAAAAATTTCTTTTGATTTGCGGTACATTTGAGAGAAGTGTGTGTTTTGTGGGTGCTGGAATTTTTGCTAATGGATGATTCTGGAAAAGTGGGTGGTTTACACAGCAACTATAGTCAAAGCCATACTTAATTCACTGTGGAGGCCACATGGTTGGCTTAGAATGTGTTGTACAACCGAGTAGGTTGTTTCAACCTGTTATGTTTGAAATTGGTACCACGTTTGGTGCATTAGCAAACCGATTAGCACCCTTAATCAGTGAACAGTCTAGCTCCCCATGTTTGCCAGCCAATGGGCTGCTGCCAAGCCCAAGACTCATTACTGTTGGGTCAATAAACTTTGCTAACCACACAATTTGACCCATTTAACCAACTATTCCAGCCAATAGCATGAAAGATCAGAGGGGAAACAAAAAAAATTGAAACACAATTAATGTCACATCAAAAATGGCTATTAGTATATATTATAATATTATATAAGTAGAAGCTCAATGCATATGTTTTTCTATAATAAGCGGGGCCATACGCCCATACTCATTCATGCATGTGTTTTTCTATAAGTAGCTAGACTTGATAGATACTTATTACGCTTTATAAGCTGATATTGTGATGTATATTAGTAACATATTAGATATTGTTTAGTTTTTCTTTCTAGCATATTTAGGGGCTTAATTAGATACTGGTTTTATTATTGCATCGATATCACACATACCTTCGTAAATTTCATTATGGTCACGCTGTACGTGATATTGTTTTCTTGTTTTAGATACTCTAAATGCATAACATATCAATTATAGAAAAACACATGCATGAATGAGTATGGGCATATGGCCCCGCTTGTTATAGAAAAACACATGCATTGATCTTCTACTTATATAATATTAATACATATAATGAAAAAAAATGGCCGGAATATAGCCTTGCCGGAATCTGGAAAACGAAAATAGTGATGATGAAGATTTGGTGGGGAAGATAAGTATAACAAAAAGAGAATATAAAAGTTAGGTGTAAAAGCTTTGGTGGTATGTGCTATTTTACACATACTTTTGACCTTAGTTTAAGTGATAATAAGACCAAAAACTAACGTTAAACGCCAAAGATATCGTGTTTTTGTGTTTTTGACTGTGCAGGAAAGGATATTGCAAAAACGACATCAAAAGCAACCAAAAAGCCTAAAACGAGCACGAGATGTGGAAGAGAGTCTAAAAGTGAAGCCGAAGATGATATTTGCTTAAGAAAAGCCCGTGACGACGAATTTATCTCTTAAAGACTCAAGAAAATGAAAGAGACACTTAATCGAAGATCAAAGATAATTATCACGATAAGCTTCCCAAATTCGAACAAGTGATCACTTTTACATCTTTGAAGACTTTTAGAAGAAACGTCAACACGCTACCTCAAGTTACAAGGACTAAAGTTTAATTTTTAAAACGTTTAGTAGTGTGTAATCGAAGTTTACTTGTAGTTTTCATGAACAATCAAAGTAGAGGGGCTTAAACGTACACGATGTAAAAAGGATGCCTCCTTGGATCCTTTAAATAGCACCCCATGGCTTCATTTTGAAGCTAGTAGATTTTAGTCTTCATTTTATTTTAGTCTTTATTTTTGTTTTTAAGTTTTTATTAGTGTAAGTTTTATATTAATGCATTTTTAATTTTCCATGTCTAAAACTTTTTATCTTTCAAGCTTATTGTCTTCATCTTTAAACTTTCTTAATCTTTACATGTTCTACATTTAATCTTGTCTTTCATTAAAGCTTTTATAAATTTCTTGTCAACTTTGCATGGTTCTAGTGGAATAAAACAAGAAAAATGAGCTAGGGCTTGTTTGGGTCGTGGCTTATTTTAGCTCATATAAGCTTATTTGGTGTCTTAAATTAGTTTCTATAAAGTTTTTCATAAGTATTATTTAGTTTTTATATGTTTTTAAAACTTTGTTTCACGAAAAAA
>LBNU01037288.1:67461-85608 GCA_014162995.1 Artemisia annua | reverse complement strand
CAACCTAAAAGCCCAAAACGAGCACGAGATTTGGAAAAGAGTCAAGAAGCCGAGTCAAAGATGAAATTTACTCAAGTAAAGCCCGTGACGATGTTTTCATTACTTAAAGGCTCGTAATATGAAAGAGATACTTAATCGAAGATTAAAGATGATTATCATGTATAAGCTTCCCAGACTCGAGCAAGTGGTCACTTTTATATCATTGAAGACTTTTTGAAGACTCGCTAACATATTCCTCAAGATTACAAGGACTAAAGTTTACTTTTTAGAAGTCGTTTAGTAGTGTAATGAAAGTTTATGTGATACTTTCATGAACAAATAGATTTACGGGGGCTAGATGTAAAAGGAATCCACCATGGCTACCCTTAAATACCCCCCTTAGGCTTCATTTGAAGGAGCTAGCTTAGGTTAATTTTAGCATTAGTTCTTAGTTTATTTCAAGTTTTAGTGTAATGTTTATTAATGCAAGCTTTTATTTCATGTCTTAGTCATTTTACTTTGCTTATTTCCTAGCTTATTTCAATCTTTCTTTTATTGCTTTTCATCTTATTCAAGCTTCTTTACTTCTATCTTGATCACAATAAGCTCATATAAGTCTTGCACCACCTTTGCATGAAAAGAAATTTTCGTGCCTTATGAATATGACTTGAGCTTATTTGGGATTTGCTAGCTTGTAAAAGCTTATATTACGTTTTACTTTAGCTTATTTAAGAGTTTACAAATCGTTGTTTTGGCTTTTCAATCTTTCTTTTGTGTTTAAATAAGCTTTTTAGTTACAAGCCCTAGAAATATGTTTAGCTTATTTTGAATTCGTTGAGTTTCTATAGCTTATTGTGAGAATTGGTTTTGCTTGTTATTGAGTCTAAATAAGTTTTTATTTAGTTTCCATAAAATTCTTACGTAAAATATTTCATTTTCCTTTAAAACTTAAAATAGCGAGTAGGATTTTAGGGATTTGCGAGTTTGTAGAGTTTTGCGAGTAGGGTTCCTAGGTTTTTGCGAGTATGGGTGTGTGTTTTTGCGAGTATGTTTTCTAAAATTTCTTGCGAATATGAGTTCTGTTTTGCGAGTAAGGTTCATTTTCTTGCGAGTATCTTTCTGATTTCCTTTTGCGAGTAAGCAAGTTTTGATTGCGAGTTTGGCTTGGCAATCCTTTATAGCGAGTATCATTATCTTTTGCGAGTATGAACCAAGGTTCTGCGAGTATGGGGATGGTTGTGCTTGCGAGTATGGGACTCCAAGGTATTTGCGAGTATGGTGAGTGTTTTTGCGAGTATGGTTTCTAAAAAAAATTGCGAGTATCATTTTTTATTGCGAGTATGGTTGTTTAGTTATTCATCCTGAGTTGAGTTTCATTTGTTGAGTTTGATTTTTGTTCACTTTAGTTTTCGAGTCTTAGTCTTTTTAGTATTGTGTCGTGTTTATTTCTAAAGCCGAGCTAGGCTTATTTACACTCCATCGTTTATCGAGTGGAGTTTTCTTTAATTAAATTCTTACCGTTACTCTGTCGAATTTTCTTTAAATATTTTTAACTTAGTTTATTTTTCTTTTCAATAGTTTTATTATCTTTTAAACATTTACTTTACTTTTCTTTTATCAATTAAATCTAAAACCCAAAAACATTTTCTTTATTTCTTTCTTATTTCATTTCTTTTACGTATCACGTAACTTGATGTTTCCTTTGATCGTTCAACTTATTTCTTTTATCCTCGTTCTTCATTTCATTTAAGTTTTTTAACAATCTTTTGTAGTATAACTAAATCCATATCACATCTTTTAAACCCATTCATCTCACATAACTCACGACTCGAGTGACAAGATCAATTTCAACCCTCGTTGGGACTACGACCCGTGGTTTACAAGCTTCACCGCTTAGTTTGCCTCGATCAGGAAGTATGGATACTCCATGGTTGTTGTGAAATGACTTGTTGTTGTTGTTGTTGTGGGTAGAATTGTTGTTGTGGGATTGCAGCAGTTTGTTGTGGAATGTATTGTTGTTGCATGTAGTTGTGAGTGGAAGATGATGATGATGGTTGATATGNTAGTATAACTAAATCCATATCACATCTTTTAAACCCATTCATCTCACATAACTCACGACTCGAGTGACAAGATCAATTTCAACCCTCGTTGGGACTACGACCCGTGGTTTACAAGCTTCACCGCTTAGTTTGCCGCGATCACGCCCCCACGACTGGTATTAAGGAATACAACGCTTCAACTAAAAAATTGTGACATTCAACAAATCAACAAGAGATAACTAGGGAGTAATTGTATCTAAGTAAACACGTTTGTCTCACTATAAGAAGTCCACCACTTTTATTTTCTTGTTAATTTATTTTATTGTTTTTAGTTTAATTATTAGTTTTGGGTTAGTTGATTAGCAACTAATTCCGCCCACTCTTCCAAAACCGAGATTTTTAGTTGCTTTCATAAAATATAAAATACCAAAAAGAATCATCCCTCACCCTTAGACCTAGTTGACATACACCTCAAATCCTAACGACAATATTCCCCTAGAGAACGATAAATCCCCCGGACATACCTATACTACACTACAACGATCAGGTACACTGCCTGGAGGATTGCAAGCTTCTCAAGATCCCTTGAGAAGTAAAACCTTTTATGAGGCCGCAATCCTCGCATCAGCCAACAACTGAAATTAATGCTAAGCCTACTTCTATCGGGGATTAGTTACGTTTTTATTACTACATAATTGTAGGTCCAAAGTTCTGGATCTAAGTAGCCTTTGTAAGACAATAGACACCTTGGATAAATCCAAACTATCTATGTGAGAAACTCTTTAAGCAATGTATATTTGATGTTAACGCGGAATATTAACACAAGCAGTAAGAACAACACAGAGAATTACTAACTTTATATTCTATTAAACTTGAGAAAACTTGGCATAGAACACCATGCCGTAGGGTTCCTTTTATACTACAAGGAAACCCTAATTCTACAAAACGTGTGAAAGGATGCATACATATCTTCTCCTAAGATATCTAACCGTGTGCATATGCTTTCCTATAATATCTCCTAAGATATCTAACTTGTTAATCAAAACAGACTTAACTAGTCTAAACATAAACAGACTTAACTAGGTCTGCCAGACTTAACTTAGTACTGGCAGACTTAACTATCTACCCGACTTAACTAAACTTCCAGACTTAAGTCTGGTTACAAATAATTCCCAACAATCCTCCCCTAACTTGATCTTCATGATCCATGAACTTCAAGTTTCTTTCTTCATAAATGCTTTGAGGATTTTAAATGCATACTCCTTGGAATTATTGTAGAGCTGCAACTTTTTGTTGAATCTTAATGTCTTTGCAGCATCCTATATCAGCAAATCTTTAGCACATTGACACTTTGTAGCACCATCTGATCTTTACAGCAATATTGACACTATGTACATCAAAACATAAAAGTTTCATACTATTCTCATCACTTCCAGGTGTGTTAACACCTGTGAGAGTTGAATCATTAAAAATTTAATGGATTTGATGTCTCTTTACCATGTAGCCATTAACTCTGGAGTAGCCAATGTTTGAGTACAAGACCATGGTACGTTGATAACCATATGATTTTTAGCAAACCATCAGCTATCAACGGATTTGATTTGTCTTTACCAAAAACTGTTTACTTTTGGACTAGCCAACTCTTTGATGGAATGCAGTCATCATCTTGGTGGGTTGATTATCAATTATGGTTTTCCACAGCCTTTATCACAAGCCATAACCTTGTGGGCTAGTCAACTCTTCACTATCACAGATATGGTGAGTTGAGTACCATACAATTTTTGGCAAATTGTCAGCCATAAACGGATTTGAGATATCTTTACCTAGAGTCGTTTGCTCTTGGATTAGCCAGTCCTTGTGTGGGTTAGACATGGTGGACTGATAACCATTTGTTGTGTCAGTGCAAAGCACTTTCACCAAGTAAGCTCCAATCTCAATTCCATTTTACCCTGAGAATTCATTCAAACATAGCCAAGGGTTCATAGCAACAGTAAGTAAAGAAAGATTTTAAACCCTTCTATGCTTTTTCAAAGGAATAACCATGCCTACTTCTTCATTTTGAATTATTTCAATTTCAACAAAACTGGCTTCATCCTCTCTGTTTTGCTTCTTTGATTTCTTTCGCAAAGAAGGTACCTGAACAATTTGCTTTCCTTCCCTTTGACCAGGAGAAGCATGAGCAGACTTAACCTCTGAAGCAGACTTAACTAATTCTTCTGTCACAGATCTTTCCCTTAACCTTGTCCTTTGCTTGTGACTTCAACTCAGGTTTATAATCAACTCTGCATCTTCTAGTCCTTGGTGAACTAACAGCTGTTTCTTCTGAGGATTTTCTTTCTGTTGCATGAGCCAAATACCCTCTTGTTTGGATGAATTTTCTGACTCAGCATCTTCAGAATCAGTGAAGTGAACTCCTAGTACTTCCACAATATGTTCCAACTTCTCAACTTTCTTATTTGTCTTGGCCAGCTGTTGCCCCAAACCATTTATACGTGTGAGAAGTGAAGGAAGTAATTGCAAAAGAGCATCCACAGTCATTATGGAGAGCTCTTAATGAGTGGAAGGTGGTGATGCAGAGGAGCTAAGTTCAAGTGTATGCATGATGAGACGAAAAATGTTACGTTTTTAGGGGTCAGTTTGAGTCCTAAGTCGTATATTATTTGATCGGATTTCACCCAAAGTCGTTTCTTTTCNCATTTTGACAGGTATTTCGTCCAAAACGGAGTTACGGATCAAAAGTTATAGCCGTTTGAAGTTTAGTCGTCGAAAATCAACCAAATTCCCAAGTTCTCGACAAATTAACCAAGTTCTCGATAAAAGACCCAAGATCTCGATAACTTTCAAGTTCTCGATAATGTTAGAAAAAGATCTCGATAAAATGTAATAAAAGATCTCGATAACTTTGGGTGAATTTTTCTCGATAATTTTGCAAGTGATCTCGATAACTTTGAGCAAGTGATCTCGATAGAGTTGCAAGGTTCTCGATAAAAATGTAGCAAAGGTTCTCGATAGCTTTTTGTTTATCGAAATAATTCAAGAACTTATCTAGATTATACAATTTAGATAGTTATCCAAAGTCGAAGTGATAAATCTACCTTATACAGGATAGAGACCACTGAGTAATCCACGAAAGTGCTTGAAGAACAACAAGTGATGATCTCGATAAATTAGAGTCATAGGATCTCGATACTTTAGGGTCAAGGGATCTCGATAGAATAGGGTCTTGAGATTTCGAAAGATAGTACAACTTTTGGTCGAAAATGATTAAGCTAAAAGCACTTCGAAAACACGTTTTGAATCCAAGAAATTTGTACTTCTATGCTTAAAAAGATCTAAACTTCAAGAAAGTTGAAAACTTGATAATTTTTTGAAAATGTTGAATTTTTCGAAAACAAGTACATGAACTAATTCGAAATTTTTTAAGCTTTGAACTATGAAAAAGATTGAAACTTTTTTGTTTGAAAATGTTTATAACACTAGTTTTATGCAAAAGAGTGTTAAAAACACAAAAAAAACAATAAAGATACAAACTTTTTAAGATTAACGTGAAAGTAGCTTAGGAAATACGAAAAAAAAAACACACACCAAAACACTCCTAAATCATTGTTAGGCGATTGATACCACTTGTATGACCGTAAAACTATCAACTTTATCACAAATATGAATCACATGGGATGAGAAAGATGGTAACTTGGTGATAATATGTATGTGTTTTCTAGAGAGAGAAAGTAGTAAGAGGAAGAGAGAATTTCATATATAAAACACACACTTACACACACAAGCACACCTTACAAATGAGAGGTAAGGTGCCTTATATACTTCCATCTTTGGACTAGATGGGCTTTCATTGGGCTTGGGCTTGGACTTGGACTTTTACATAACATTACAAGGCTCTTTTCTTAACTAGAAACCTATTAGATTAATTAAGTCCAAACGCCCAATGTCTATTTCTACCTATACGACACACTACATTTAACCGATGAGAACGACCATCACTTTCTATAAAAACTTAAATGCTAACAGAGTGAGAGCACAACTTGTGTCTAAACTCACATCAAACTTTATGTAAATTTTTACATTGTTAAGAAAAAAATAATAATAATAATAATAATAATAATAATAATAATAATAATAATAATAATAATAATAATAATAATAATAATAATAATAATAATAATAACAACAACAATAATAATAATAATAAAAGATTAAAAAAAAACAAATCTTTTTTATGGTGCAACTTTAGTACTTGAGATAATTAAAAAATTATGCAACACCTTTCTAAAAGTAATAATCCGTTCAATGATCAATATTGAAGAAGTGGATAATAATCTTCAAAGACATACAAGAAAAAAATTGTCGAAAAAATAAGGAACAAATGTCACTAGCTAAATTTCATATACAATTTCCTCCGTTAAGAAATAACGATAGTATGACATGTGAAAGTCATGTGACTACATTAATTAGGGCTTGAGTAGTATATGAACCAAATAACCAAATATAAGGTACTATAAGGTACCAATAATACTTTAAGGAGTTCTACTTAATCACATTCGAGGTAGTAAAAAGCATTTTGGCCTTTCATTTTATACTTGTCACTTTATTTATGTGATACAATAATTGTGTTATTGCTACTACAGTTAGGCAATGGCGCAGCTACATGGGGGGGAGGCGCCCGACCCCCCGAAATTTTTTTTGCGATATAGGGGGTATATAGTTTTCGTGTAGAAAATTTTCGGTTTATTCGGTTTCGACCCCCCAAAATTTATGTATTACCCGAAAAATAGCGTTAGAAAAAAAAAAATTAGATCTCGACCCCCCACTGAAAATTTTCTAGCTTCGCCACTGCAGTTAGGTAAACTTTATTTCACCACCTTCTTTAAAATTCAATGATTGTATACTTATTATATTCATTCTAGGTTGTCATTCTAAGTTTTGTATTCTATTAGCCCGCAAATTTTAAGTTTCAATAGTTTATTGATAAAATTAAATGAACATTTTTTATTGTCACCCTCAGTCCTCAGAGCCACTTAAATAGTCTAGTTTTAAATAAACAAGCTCAATACCGAGCATCAAATTCGGAGATTGAGGTTCATTAGACTCGCCTACACGAGCATTCAAACATATTAAATTTTCGTAGAATCTAATCATGTATCAAATTGTCAACCAGTAAACAAGAATAAGTTAGTTGGGTTGGGATAAAAATTTCAAACAATACTTTTCTAAAGGCACGAGTTAAAATACAACATTAGTGCAACAATAATACGTGTCAATTCTAATTAAAATTGAAATTTTCTAACAGTGTGTTCTCTAATTTGACTATTTGAGTGGGGAAAGAAAGGGAAGTAAAGAAGGGTCAAACACAAAAAGTTAATGTTCTATAGTTTTTTTTATGAAGGAGTAAAGTGAGTGGATGTAAGGCTGCCCACAGTAAGGGGGGTCAATCTTACCATTTTTTCCTGTCACGTCAGCTTTCTCTCTCCAGCGACCTGCAAGCGATTCAGTGCCCCAGTAAGGGCGACCAAGTTCCAAAAATATAGAAACACATTTATTTCAAAGTAATATGGATCAAAAAGGCAAAGAAAATAGATTTCCCACTCGGTCCTATACTCGACCCATTTTGCTGGAAAATAATGCCAAAGTCGGTCGCGACCGACTAGCCACAGTAAGGACGACCGAGTTCTTTTGGGTCGACCGATTCGGTCATGACCCTTACTGTGGGCAGCCTAAGTGAAAGGAGCACGTGACTCTTTGATTTTTTTAATTAGAACTTTCTGCCCACATTTGGGTTACAACCGAAGTAAAGTGAGACACAAAAAAGTTTGTGACAAAAGTACCCTTCAATTTTGAGACGGATAGAGTGCTATAGAAGAAGAGTTTTTATCACGAATAATGATGGCTTTTGGTACTGTTTCTCAACCGTATTGTATAACAGCATACCAAAAATAAATATCTTTTGACATGGTTCCTCATACTAAAAATGATTTCACTGAAGAATGGTTTGGGGTTGTACACATCGTGACTAATTAGAGGTAGGGTTTTCTTAGCGTATCAAATCTCTCCCGTAAACATAATATGATATTTTGGTTCAAATATCAATTAAGATACCTGTGTATTGGAATTATGTATAATGTACTTGTGAACGTGTACAAAAAGTCTCAAAACATTATGCCGTCGTTGTTCAAGTTTTCGACGATTGTAAGTATTTGATATAATGTTGCTTTAAGAAAAGCTAAATTATATATGTAAAAAACTTAAAAGTTAAGTGCCCCTCATATATTATCTTAAAAGCCTACTACAAACCAGCTGAATATGAGCTTCCAAGTTCCAATAACCAAAAGATAATGTAATATGTTCAGTATCGAACATAACAAAATCAAGGGTGGAACTGTTGGGTCACGGGACACTGATGATATTTTGATAAGTACTACGTGCAAATTTTCGTCCCCATTTTTATTTTGATTGGTTGACACAAAAAAATAGACTATTATTTTAGGATATCAATAAGTTTAGAACGAAGAGCGTGTATGATAGTCTAACGTTTTTTACTTATCTGATTTTTACACATCAACATATTAATGTGAAAAGCCTACACATCGTCATATTGTATGTAATTTGTAAAATGAGAAAATGATGTACACCCATAGTTTAAAGTTTAAACCCTATTCCTTGCTACAGTTTGTGATAAATCTGCAAGTAGCGAGTAAGGTGAAAAGGCACAGGCAATTTGTCCAGCATTGTTTTGTTGTTATCCTCTAAAAACGACAAGGTCGTTGAACGTTTGCAATGACGTTATAGTGAGTCAAAATTTTAATTTTCTTAATTTTCTCTTTGTATCGATTGAAACGTAGATCCACTGCACTGACGCACAGTTCACATCACACGTTCCATCTTAGTTGATCGACCAATTACATGCATAGGATATTCTAGATCACCGAAGCTGATTTAATTCCATATCTCTATTTAACAAAGATAAGGGCAACCATAAATATGTAATCTCTTCACACATCAGTTTTTTCTCTTCAAGAATACACGTAATTATAATTTGCTAATAAGCGACTACGATCGCAACCAAAATTAAAAAATAAAATAAAATAAAATAAAAAAATAAAACTTTCGGTTAGCAAGACAACCATAACTTTGTGAAGGTTGGGGATGACCGGTCACCAATTCAGTTGTGCTAATGGAGGAAACACGGTCGCTAATTCGGTTGGTTAAGAGAGCAACCTTATCATTAGCATCCACCTAACATATTATATGCTACAAAATAAACTGAGTTAGATTATATTTGTCCATTCTGTTAAAAGTTGTTTACTAAATTAAGTTGTTTAGAATATGTCTAGATTAGTCTCTTAATTAAGAGAAAGAGAGGGTTTTGTGAATCTTCCAATAAGCTGAAACAAAAATTTAGGGTGTGTTTGGTTGGTAGTATTTAACTTGTAGGAATACTATGATAGTGGAATCATTTGTTTGGTATGTGGATGTGGGTTTTAAACTTAGGTGAAACCTTTACTCATGGGGTTGTACAAAACCAGCCAATATAGCTGGGTTTACTGACAAAATGGGTCCCATGTACTGACAAAACAAACGAATTTGCATTCACTCCTCACATTTATGTTTATATTTTATTTCTTTTTCTTTTTATAATATAAGCAAATGGGCCCACCTTATTATATAATAATATTAAATAAAAATCAATTCTCACTTAAATTTTACAAAATAAACAACATTAATACTATCAATCATTTTACTTTTCTTTCAATCTATATCAAATCCAAATCTTATTCTAAACCCATAATCATACCAAACGCACCCTTAGGCTTTGAAGAAGAAGAAGAAGAAGAGAGAAAAAAAAAAAAAAAAAAAAAAAAAAAAAAAAAAAAAAAAAAAAAAAAAAAAAAAAAAAAAAAAAAAAAAAAAAAAAAAAAAAAACCCTTTTAGTGTTGTTTACCATGTTTTGGATACGTTATACAAAGGTGATTATATATTAAGGAGTTAGGATCAAATAAGAAGATTACTTAAAATAACAAGAAATAAGATGAACTATAACCGCAAATTCGAGATGCACCGACCTAAATTAAATGCATCCATATAATCTTAGATGCATTATAACGCACCATAGTGTAATTTCTAGCTTTTAATCAGATGCATATTCGTATACTAGATACATTTCATGATTTCTCTTGTTTTTTGTTCCTCTGCACGTGCCGAAATCATGAAAATCAATTTGCACTATCTATACAACAAATTAACTTTCGAAACTCAAGATGTTGTATCTATATGAATAGAAATGCATCTAATGCAAGCCGTTGCATCCCAAATGCGTGATTTTGGTCACTTCTCACCACTTTTTATTTTAATTTACTTCTTACTGGATCCCTACTCATATATTAATAACGTGGTTTTAAAAAGTAGTCTCTGAATCAATGAAGCAACTTTAAGTAAATAAAGGTGGACCTACATAGATGTTGAAAACATAATAAAATTTTATTTATCAGCTATTCATGAGTAGCTTTATAAAATTTAGTGAACTAAAAGCCTTCAATTGAACTCCAATTATAATCCATCATTTTAAGCTTCCTCAAAGTAGTGAAATCGCAAAATCTATATACTGTAGCATAAAATGCTAAGAGCTAAAGGTAATCGATCAGTAATGAAGAAACTGATCACAAGTAGATTTGCTTAAAAGTTACTAAAAAAACTAAAGAAAATTGTAAAAGTTGATTTTGTTAAACATTGAAAGAAGAAACAACAAATACATATGTGCAGGCCCAAGTGTTAAGGAAGAGGCTTTTTTTGTTTCTGAAAGCCCTTTTTTTTTTTCTTTTTTTTTTCTTTTCTTTCTTGAAAGGTTAGTAACCCAAAATGGGCCTCACAAACTAAGGAGAACCTGTACAACAGAAACAAAAGGCATAGAAGCAACAATCAAGAAAATTAAACAAAACTACAATGCGAAACTAGGAAAATAAATCAAAGGGTTTAGCAACCCAACAATCTCAATCCGTCTTCAAATTTGAACTTATACGAGCGGATATGCATAACTTAGCCATACGTTGATACCCGGGAATATGTCTTCGTTCTTGATAGTTTCAATGTCATCACCAGTGGCAATTTACCTTTCTATAAGATTAAATATGACTTAAACATAATAATTTACGGAATCGGTGACATAAACCCAACCCTAGGATAACTTATTAATAGGGCTTGTAATTATTTTTAAAACTTGATAAAAACTAAACTTTCACATTTTTTGTGAACTTACAAAAATGTGTACAATGTTAAAAGTATATAATTACTTTTATAAATCTCGATTCGTATAATCTAGTTATATATAAATATCTAAGACGCGACTACTATATTTTTAGGTTGTCGTTAAAGCTCGCGACTACTCGATATACACTTTATATCGTCGAAACCTATTTCTTAACTATACGGTGATTTCCTAGCCCCAATTTTCATTTAATCTTTTATAAACTCCTTGGGAAGATACATGCTAAATGTTTTTACTATGGACAATTATTTGCAAATTGTTTGTTTTCTTGAATGTGTTATTGCTAGTGCCTAAGTACCTTTTTGCCATAAAGTCCTCATATCATGGACTGATGAGTGCTTAAACACTCATCATTTTTGGTCAAATCTGAGCTGCAAAACATTTAAAAACACTCAAAAATGCATCAAAACACTGAAAATATCCCAAAATTGTGTTTTATATGTTTCAGATGCAAAATGAGTAAAAACAGATGAAAAATGAACAAAGTTTGCACAATTGGCAGTTTCAGTCCCTCAACTTTCAAAACTTGTCAAAATTAGTCCCTGGTCAAATGATTTCAAAGAAAAGACAACTTAAGTCCTTGGGAATCTTAAAATGTTCAATTTTGGTCCTTGGATAAAAGTTTTCATGAAATGGCAAAACTGGCCCCTTAACTTTGCAATTTGGCAAAATTAGTCCCCGGGTGTTTAATTTTGGAATAAAAATAACAAAGAACCTTGGGGAATTAAAAGATGGAAAGATTGATCCTTGGAATAATTTTGGAATAATGGCATGAATGGTCCCTGAATTTTCAGTTTTTACATATTTAGTCCTTGGGCTTAAATTTCTACAAAACCAAACGGACCTCTTTTATTTATTTAATCCATTTACACCCTACACCCCATTAAACATAAACCCTTATCCAAACCCATTAACCCATTTATCCCAACCCCTACTCCCTGGCCCATTTCACCTTCTAGGCCCAACCTACAAACAAAACACTCCTTAGTTATATAAACGGGTCAAACCCCGTTTGACTTTGTCCTTCCCACCTCCCACCTGCAACTCCCCTGCCACACACCAACCCTCCATCCCTCCAACTCACCTTCACCTCTCCTTGTCCCCCAGCTCACCACAACCCTCCAAAGTGCTTTAAATGCTCCATAATTTGCTCCACGTTATCTAACTGACAAAGAGAAAAATTGGCGCCAAAAACCATTTCAAGGGCCAAGATTAATTCCAAGCCATCCAATGGCTCAAACAAGAGTGGGAATGAGAGAGAAAGCTGCCAAAGTCCATATAAGTGAAGAAACTCAGATAGAAGAGGAGAGTTAGTAACTAGTAGTAGCTGTAGTGTAATTGTAGTAGACGAATTAGTGTAATTTAATTTATTAGTTGTAGTTTTTAGTTTTAAAGATTTGTAATCAGTTTATTTAATGTAATTTGAACTATTTTCATCCTTAATTTCAAGTGTTCTTTTATGAATTCATATTTGGCAAATTTTAGTAAAATTGACAATCTCACTTAATTGTTGTCAAATGTTGTTGTTTAATGTTCATTAAGGCTCCATTGAGTTCTCGTGTAAGTTTTTATAAGATTTCAAAGCTTTAAAACAGGTTTAACTAAGTTTACTAAAAAATCTTAAAAATAGCTTAAAAATAGTAAGAAAATAAGAAAATCAGTGTTGGAGGAGATTCAAGCAAGGATCATGGTGGAATTTGGATTGCTATGGGTTTAGAACTCCATGGGGAGTCTTAGGATTGTGTTTTGGACCCTTGGTTCACAGTTCTCACCTCGAAATCCTTTGTAAGCCCATTTCCCATTTTTATGCATAATCACTGTAGAATAGATTCTGTATGCTTATCTGTGTTTATTAGGGCTTATCCTGTATATTTGAGTTAACTTGTTGCTATTATGCTCTCATTGGTTCATTTAATCTTTTATTGCTCAAGTTTTTTTATTCCACTGCCTTAATTAGCTTGAATTGAATCTTCTTGTTCTTATTGATCCATGTGGTAGTTTAGTGGTTATTTAGAGTCTATTTAGTGTGTTTAATCTGTTTAAAGCTTAAAAATCAATACTTGTAGTTTTAAATTCCTAAGTTGTAGTGTAAAGTTAAGGTTAAGGGGGTGTTTGGATTTGCTGTCAATTATGTATTCCAGTGTGCTCTTGATGTTGTTTTTAGTTTAGCCATGTTACTTTAGGCTCATTTTGGTCAGAAAGATCATTAAACACTTAGGTCTTTTGGAAGAAAGTGAAAGTTCTCTTTTAAATTTGCTTACAGGTCCACTGTTAGGAATTAGGTTCCAACATCACTCATGTAGATTCATTAGTTGTTAAAGTTACTCATTTTCATTTCATTATAGCCTATTAACATGTTTTCAGTCAATTAATCAAGCCCAAAACTCATCAAAGTCAACTAAGTTAAGTTTCATAAAAGTCAAAATTTTCAGAAAAAAAAGTTTTTGAATAAACTTTGGAATTTTGTGTAGGTCTTATTATTAAGTTTCAGGTTTAGTGCTTTTAGGGTCTTATTATTTTGTTGCTTATCTTGCTTAGGCTATTTTTATTTATTTTTATTTCTTAATTTTAACTGCTTATTTGGCTTCTCACTTTGGCTTGTTTGCATAAATTGTGCCCTGTGTCAGGGGTGTTGATGCATTTTCATAAGCTTGCAATTTGTTCCTTAGTAGTTATTAGACTGAGCTTTTTGTGTTTTTGAAAAGTTCATTGTTCAAGTTCTTATGCTTGTGCTTATATCTCTTTTGTCTGCTTATTTGAATGCTTATTTTTACCCTTCAATGTTGTCCCGTCCAACTCATCACACTGACTCATCAGTGTGATTGAACCTTTTTCATAAGCTCTTTTTGAGCTTGTAAGTGGGTCCCACTGTGATATCTCAAGCTTTTTAAGAAGCTCATGCACCAAGCTTGTTTGATCAAGGCTTGGTGTTTGCTTCTTAGCTTATTAGCAGGCTTATTTAGGCCTGCAAAATAGCCCCTAAGAGCCTGTGTGGTCTGTGAGAACTTGGATTTGCTTATTTCAAATTTCTAGCTATTTCCATGTTCTTTTCTCTTTTCTTTGGCTTTTCTTAAGCTCATCTCACTTGGTTCTAGCTTATTTTGTTCTTTGGTTCTCAGTGTATAGCTTATTGTAAGCTTTTTCTAGTCTCAAATTCTTCTTTAGCTTATTTTACTTATCTGTGGTGAAATTAAGTACCAAAACAGCTTATTTTCTAGATCTAAAAAGTTTGCTTTTGTAAAAGTTGGTTATTAGTAGTGTTAGAATGTGTTTGTAAAGTTAAATACAAAAAGAAAAATAAAAAGAAAGTCTGCCACTTGCCAGATTCGAACTTGG
This sequence comes from Artemisia annua, assembly GCA_014162995.1. NCBI lineage: Eukaryota > Viridiplantae > Streptophyta > Magnoliopsida > Asterales > Asteraceae > Artemisia > Artemisia annua. The sequence continues at coordinate 70,980 of LBNU01037288.1, read as the reverse complement.
GACCTCTAGAGTTGACTGGTCAAAATCAAACCAACGGGGTGCACCATCTGGGCTATGTGGTATTTAGTGTTTATTGTTTTCTTGGTTCTTTTTATAGTAGACTTTTTCCTTTTTAGCTAAATAAGCTTAACATCTTATTTCCAGCTTATTTATTAAGCTTTTTGCCACTTTCTTATTTTTCCCAGCTTTCTAATAGTAATAAATATTTTTATAAAAAGTTTTACAATTATTAATGTTCATTAGCTATTTATTATAATTTAAACTAGTATAATTAGTATTTAATTTGTTTTTAATTAATAATAATTAATTAAATAGTCTAATAAACATTTTTTCTTTTTCCAATAATTTTCTTTTATCATTTGGGTTCCAAAAATATAATTTTCACATCCGTGGGATTTATATTTGACAGAACTCGCGTTTTATTTTGTACGTTACGTAGATTTTAATTTAACTTTCGCGTTTTTAGGTTTGTAAACGTTTCTAGCTAATTTCCTTTCACGTTCTAGTTCTTATAGCTTATTTAAGTTATTCCCTTTTATTCCTTAGTGTAAAAACAATCAAAACCTTTTTCTTGTTCATAATCACCCGATCACAAGTCGTTTTAATACCATTCACACCTCGTCAGGACATAACGACCCGGGGATATTCTATACTCCTTGGTTAGCATTGTGCCCTGGATTGCTTGACTAGAGTTGATCAAATCCTTGGTCAGTTTTAGTTGACTGTTCAGAGCCAATCATGGACCATTAATCACTTTTGTGTGAGCGCGAATATTTGGGTAGACCTATTGGGATAAACGAATCGCGTTTGTGTTGATCAGATGGAAAGCACAAACGCACTATATTTGAAATCCTATGTATATTGCAAGTACCTACCCGATGCCATTATTATTATTATTATTATTATTATTATTATTATTATTATTATTATTATTATTATTATTATTATTATTATTATTATTATTATTATTATTATTATTATTATTATTATTATTATTATTATTATTATTATTATTATTATTATTATTATTATTATTATTATTATTATTATTATTATTATTATTATTATTATTATTATTATTATTATTATTATTATTATTATTATTATTATTATTATTATTATTATTATTTGTTTTATGATATATAATGAATATATTACTTGCGAGGAATTGAGGAGGGGTAGGAAGTTGATCAAATCCTTGGTCAGTTTTAGTTGACTGTTCAGAGCCAATCAAATTTTGGCGCCGCTGCCGGGGAGGTTGTGCGCGTATTCTAAATCGATTTGCAGATTAGTAATTCTGGATATTCATATCATTTGTATATTACCACCTTTGTTCATATTTTCTTATTTTCACATAAAAACAAAACGAATCGTAAAATTTTACCATTTCAGATTACTCAAGGATTACTTAGTGTGATCTACGAGGAAACGATTTGGTTTTTCAAAACGATTACCAAAAACATTTTAAATAAGTTTTCAACGAACACAAAAAACCCAAAAATATTTTTCCTTACCCTCTATCCGTTTGATTCTACCTTCTTATACCTCTCTCATGTATAATTCTTATGGCGTCTCTTGGCTACATATGTTTTCATTGTAAAAGCCCGATTGAGAACGGCTATCGTTGTTTCCAGTGTATTTGTGAGAAGTGTGGAAATAATTGTAGTAACAGATTTTGTACTGTGTGCAATTTGTTCATAAATCCAAATTCTTTTAATGATTCACCAAATCTTTCTGACAACCCTCCTCAAACATCTTCGTTGAAACAACTTCATTGCGTTAGTTGTGGAGATCCATTAGGGGATGGTTCACTTTGTGAACGGTGCAATTGCAAGGATTGTGGATTTCGCCATGAACTTTGTGCTTGTTATCTTTTGAGAACTGAACCTACATTCACCTCTGATTATGATCAGAGCTTTTGTGAATATTCTCAAAACGATTTCAACAACCTTCCTCACAACTCATACGAGCAAGAGTCATATCATTCAAATTTCAATGATGCTTCGTATCAAGATACACTGAGTTTTTCTTGTGAGTATTGTGGAGGTCCTCATGACAGTTCTAATTGTCAAACTAGGAACCAGCTTTTCCATGAGCAAGTTCCTTGTAACGATTACGAATTTTGTTTTGACCAATATCCACATAACTCACAGAATCAGTCACAACAGTTCAACTGTTGTACATACTGTGGAGGTTTACATATCAGCTCTGATTGCCAAAATACGTACACACCTATCTTTGAGCACGAACCTTATGACAATTATGACACACGTCATTTTGATCAACCTCCACAGCCTTACCTTAACCAATCACCACCACAATCTCTTTCTCATGATTTCATCCAAGACATACAAGAAATACAAGTGTTATTAAATACTTGTCATGATGAGCTTCTTGGTCATGAACAACATGAGAAATCCATGGAAGAATTGTTAGCTGAAGATCAGGCTGCTAAAATAAATTCCCAAGATGCCTTTGAAAAATCTATTAGGGAATCAATTATAACACCCCCATTTTCAGGATCGCAGCGGAAAGGGACATGGGGTGCTATACATCGGTCACATAGTACAAGTATAGTAAACAACTTTAAAACAAAGTCGTTTTTAAAACTTCACATTCGATAATTTATCAGAGTTGAGGTCCCAAAAGTTTAACATAAGTTAAGAATACATAAATTTAAAAGTTCTAGTCATTATCGAATGAAAATTTTTATTAACATAAGCCCATCAAGTAATATACCATTCTTTGCCGCCGCCATGACAAGCTTAAGCACTTACGGACCTGAGAAATACATGCTAAAAGTCATACACAAGGTGAGTGAATTCATAGAGTTTAATAAGTAATCAGTTGAATACAGAAATACGTTTGAATAAGGATGGGCTACGTTGTTATTCGGCCCATAATTAAGTTTGAATGTAACAACATACAAGTGGGAAATAAGATATAAAGGCATTGAGCTCATGGAAATCCGAACACGTAAAGAATCGACAAAATTTTTTAGGTTTCCAGAAAAATACAAACTTTCAAAAAAAAATCAGAAAATTATAACCTGAGCCGTCAGGTGTTAACCCTAACGCCGTCAGAAAGTTCTGACAGAATTTCATATTAGCTCCGGGAATAATTCCTGAAAAATTAAATCTTACTTTCCGGGAATTACTGCAAAAAGTCATTATGCAACTCGATCACAACATTTGACTCAAACAATACTAATATGTTGGCCTAATTCTTGTTTGAATTCAATGTTCAATTCGTTCTTTATAAACCGATTTGGATTCCCTTAACTTAGCTTTGCAAAATACCTTTATATGTAGTTAAGAACGAAGTGAAAAACAAATAAGCATTTTCACATTTAGTTTGGAAGCATGAATCAATAATCAAGAAATATAACTACATAGGAAAACAAATAAATCAAATAAACACAAAACACATAAAACATTGGGTTGCCTCCCAAAGAAGCGTCTTTTCTTTAATTACGTCTTTGTAGGCTAACTCAAAGTCCACCGGTACGTTAGGTGACTT